>PNEQ01120448.1:9118-24986 GCA_003012365.1 Medauroidea extradentata | reverse complement strand
CCTATGTTTTATGGAAAACATAGGAAAAGTTTTTAACTTTCTTTTTAATTAAATCCTTGCAACTTTACCAACAAATAATGTTACATGAAAACATTTTGTACATTTTCAAAAGTTTGTAATACTACTAAGAAATGCTTTATAATTAATTAAACATTACAGTGTGATTACCAGAACTGAAATGATATAGTAAAATTACATACTACCTACTTGAACCCGACTGCTGAATGTCCTCTCATATGTTCTCTGCATTTTTCTTATTGAATCGTGATAGGCTTTGGTTCCCTATTGTTTCAAACATGGGTTAGTTTAAAACAGAAGATGCATACGTCCGCTAGTTTATTGTGAAGTAGTAACTGTCAGGTAACCTACAGACGACTAGTGATGGATTAGTACAAGGCGTCTATAAGTATCGCGTTGTTGTAAACAGTCTTACATACAAGGATACAACGCGGGCTCAGGACACAGTCTTGCTACAATCACTTGTTCCTTGCTTTACAATGACGGTGATGCCTTATGTCAAATTGTTCATTTAACAACATTGTCGCCTTGACGAATGTTTGATCAATTGAATGTTAGAAACATAATACTCAGCAAATTCCGTCTACTATTTGAAATAATTTTTTGGCAAAGTCACACATTCTTCAAAATAATACATTGAGCTGGAACAAAATGTTCAACAGTGAATCAGAAATGGTTGACATGAGAAATAAATCAAACCGAACAAATATTTACCGTTTATGGTGGCAGCAAACATGAGTTTAGTTTTCATTAATAAGTACATGATGCTGTATAATAACAAGATATGGCAGACCTGATGTTGCATTCTGTTTGACATGGACAATTCTTCTCTTCCGCCCAAATTCGTGCGTAACTGAAACATTTCAACACATATCCTTGTAGAGTACTTAGTTTGTACTACGGTTTCTTTGTAACAAGTTATGGGTTCAAAATTCGCAAGGCAGTAAAAATGAACAGGAAGTTAACTGATAAGCCTGCTTTCCTCAAGGTGGGAGAAAATTAACCCTGAAAGTTAAAATCGTTTACGCACGCTTTGTAATATTAAATAACAAGATATAGATTAATCGTCGGATTTCTTCTAGCTTGGTGAACCTATAATATTAAAACATTTTCAGTAATAAAACTTATAAAAAAATATTGGCATTCTATCTGTTCTTCATTTATCGACACATATGTATTACTATGTATGTTTTCATGTCGTGAAAGCTTCAAAATTGGGTGGTATATAAAACTAAACATCACATGACCCAACAACATTTAAAAACGAAAAAATGGTTTTCATATACCTCGTGTCATCTAAAAATTTTTCAGTTGTCACCATATAGCTAATTTGAAAACGGCATAAACAACAACGCAAAAGGCAAATTGATTTACTGTATTACAAAAATGTCTCCTTAGATAACTCATGTGAAATGTGATCATAATATGGTCAAAAGATCGATTTTTCAAAAATACAAACAGAGTGTGAACTACGCCGTAAAAGTCAAGCCACCTTGTTTTAGTTGTATATAATATGCTCCGAGCATGAAATTGTTCTGAAAAATTGTTCGTTAGATAACTCGCGGGATAAAAATATGTTCAAATTACTCCATATTTAAAATTCGAATATAGAAAGAACTAAGAAAAAAGTCAAGTCAACTTAATAAGTAATAAATGTGTACTGATTTCGATGAAATTCTGAAATAAATATTTCGTTACAGAGTCATATCGTGCTAAGAATATACTTATATCACCAGCATTTTGTAAACATAAACAAAGGGTTGAAGAAATACAAAAAAAGTTAAGTCAGCTTACTATGTAAAATTTATTTGTACCCAGTTTGATAAAATTCGGAAAAACTTACTGAAATGTTACATTATGCCAAAAATTAAAAATAAAAGGCCGCCGAATTCTAAGTATCAACAAAACATAAACGAAATACACAAAAGTCAAATCAGCTTTGTATGCAGTATACGAGTACCAAGTTTGGTGAAATTCTGAAAAATATTTCACATAGATATCATACTGTGCTAAAAATATAAACATGGCTGCCATTTTAAAAACATGAAAATTGTATGATTCAATTACCCAAAAGTAATATCAGCTTGGTATGTATGTAGGGTACTACGTTTAATGAAATTCGAAAAAATATTTCCTCGGATATGTTATACCAAGCTATAAATATGAAAATAGCGGCCGAAACGAAAAAATTATCATAAGGTACAGTACATAAAAGTCAAGTCAGCTTTTTGTGTAGTATGCGTGAACCAAGTTGGATAAAATTATGAGAAATATTCCCTCAGATATATCATACTGCACTACAAATATAAACAAGGCCACCGTTAATATAAACGTAATACGAGCGAAAAGAACAAAAGTCAAGTCAACTAACCAAGCGGTTTTGTATACCATCATCAAAATAAATGGGAATAATATTGCTTTAGATATATCATATTATGATAAAAAAAGTTTAAGTGGCTGACATAGCGAAAATTTAAACACGTGACGAAAGAAATAATCAAAAGTAAAGTAACATTGTATGTTGTATGTGTATGCCAAGTTTGATTCATTTTGTTATAAAAGTACCGTAAATACGTCATTATTCTAAAACTGTAAACATTTCCACCGTTTTAAAAAATTACGTAGTGAACAAAATACGCAAGAAGTAAGTCAACCAACCAAGTAGTAGTAAATACGTGTGCCATTAATATAATAAATCTGAAAAATGATATTTCTTGAGATATGTTATACTGCACTTAACAGAGAAATAGCTGCCATTATTATAATATGAACACAGGATGAACGACATACTCAAAAGTATTGTCAGCTTTGCGTGTAGTATATGTATAACAAGTTTAATATAATTCTGAATAAGTGTACCTTAGATACGTCATGCAATGCTAAAAATATGAACATAGTCTCAGTTTTGAAAATATGAAGACCGTATGAGCTAAATGCACAAAATTAAAGTCAGCTTAGTATTTGATATATTTGTACCGAGTTTGATAAAGTTCGGAGGGCGAACGGTTCCTGAGACCATCGGGTCTTCTCTGAGGTTTCTTCTTTCCACCGCCTTTTCAACTTGCTATTCCTACACACTCTACATAACACCAGCTCTCAAAACACGGATTTAAAAATCTAACACTATCTTTCTACTCCACTGATACACATAAGTCAAGCAACATAACCATTTGTCTAATTATTTCTTCTTAGAAGGTCGGATATTTGCGCATGATATTAATTTCTGTGCGACTGAACCCGCACAGAGGAGTAACATAGGTGGTCTGGAAGACGCGAGAAGACTTGTCTTACAGGGAATTGGTGGCAGTGGTGTATAGTGATGTTTCTTTGTGAACATCGGTGTTGCCTTCAGCTTACTGTGGCAAAAATTAGCATTTCTTTATGAGACAGAGAACATACATTGCGTCATCTCCCTATTCTTCTTACGTAAAGGTGACCATATCTGTGTTACATTCATAGTTTTAATCTGGCCGTGGATCTTTGGGCATATCATCACTGCTAAATTAAGCCACCTATGGGTCATATAAATCATGTTTTGTTCACACAGAACATAAATATGCACAGCACGACTACCCCCAAGGTAACATCTCTTTGTCGAGATTGCTATGGTATGTTCAGACTTTTAGGAAAGACTCGTTGCAGCACACAAATTGTTTTAATTTGTGCAAGGTTAGTGGATACTTGTTCACATTAAGTGTGAGTTTGTTTATGTATGTGATGACTAAAGCGACGCCGCGGATGAGACGCAGTTAGATGGAATATGAAGGTCGAGAACTACTTACACATCACACACCAGGACTTTCCAGGAAGGCCACTCGTCCACGTACTGTATGCAATATGCCTTGCGCTTCTGCTCGTCTTCAACACTTTCTCGTCTGTGAAGTGAGCCACATATATGAGCACGTGCGTTGCCTCGTCTTTAGCCAACCACGACGAATGTGAAACTACAGTCCTTGTATGAGCGCAACACGTGTCTATGTGTCTCTAGCTGTGTTCCATCGCTTCTCTCGTCTGCATCATACGTGCATTCCACGGCAGTGTTGCCTAGACTGACGTTCACCAACTGACATATATTTGCCACTAAGATGGCACTGAAGCTCAACTCTAGTAGTTATACGAACCAAATAAACTACTTAGCACAGTTAGTCGCTAGAATGTCCAGAATAATTTCCTAAGTCCAACTCACATTTCCTGCTTTACGTAACTAATAACAAAGTAAGTATTTGAGAACACCTTGATTAAAAGCTTTATCACGCAGATCGTATTATCTCGCTTCATGTAAATTAATAAATAGTAATAAAGTCATCGCAAGTATATTCTTCTAAAAATTTCATTAAAACCTATTGATACTGATGACAAAATCGAACACCTCAGTAGCAAAACTTCTCTCCTCGTGCATATATACCAGGAGAAAGAAGAATACCACTTTTAACTTTGTTCACTTTTAAATAATTAAAATATATATGCTTTTACTATACAACGCACTCTACGCGTTCTCTGTGGAGCAATTTAAACTGACAGAAGCGAAGATAGTGTACACTTATCCTGTAGTGACATACCTACTGTCCACCATCAGCCTTGTAACCACTGACTTTCCATCAACGTGGCGCATAAGCAGTTATGTTCTGCTATCAGTTAACTGTGACTGGGCTGCTTGTAACCCAGTAGTTCCTCAGTAAAGCAACAGTCGCAGCTATTTTTCTTGAAACAGTGCTAAATCCTTTTAAAATGTTCCTTAAACATTAGTCTCTTCAGATAATTGATACAAAGGCAGATTCTTGTCTCAGCAGACGTAACTTACTGGGTACTCGAGGTGAAAGTGGTTGGCTACGAAGGTCGGATTGTTGTCTCTGGACTGACGAGTGTTGTGGCAGCAACATTACCTTTAGTTATTCCTGTGGTTTGTTTATGTCTGAACTCAGGCTATAGTTCGTCTGGTTACTGTGAAGTACTTCTCACTGGGCAACGTGATGTTGCAAGTACAGTCGTGACACAAGTATGTTGCTCTTCGCTACAACACTTAAACCTGTGGATTGTATGCTTCGATCGCCGGCTCCGACCAACACGATTTTTGTTTCCACGGTTTCCTGAAATTTAGACTGAAAGTCTAAAGTAATTAACATGACTTGAAGTGCTTCGAATTATATTCATGCACATTTAGTTAAAAATTTGAATCTTTTTATAAACATATTGTATTAGTGCTTTAGGAACAAGACAGTATATGAAAATCGAGATCGGGAACATTTTACAATAATTTATAGCACATATTTTGTCAAGCAGGACAAAATGGTAACTCGAGTTTAGAGAAGTACAAAATTAATATCCTTCTTCGCTACCAAAAGCTCAATTGAAGCAATGTCAGTAAATTATATTAATGAGTCTTTTCCGAAATGAATATGAACTAAACTGTTGGCATAGTTAACATATGCCACCATGTAGTGAATAATAAATATCATGTTTGTGTTCATATGAGTTTACATTATTCTAACATGTAAAAAATTATGTGTATTACTCATAACTTTAGTCAATATTTTTTAAAATTTCAAAAATTTTATGCTTTAGTTAATATACTGCAGTTAGCGGAATTTTACTATCACCATGTATGTTTGTCTTTCTACGTCCATTTGAAATTGCGTTTACAGTTTCTGGCGATTTAGGACATCTTCAGTAATTTTTCTTGTAAAATGTCATCACATTTAGTAACGTTTGAATAATCGGTGGCTACTGTTTCGCTATTACATGCAAGGAAACTATAATTCAATCTTAATCTTGTATGAAATGGAACTTTTAAAAAAGGCCATAATTTAATTCGTATATTTGATCGGATCAAGAAATTACTGTTCTAAATTATTAGGAACTTGTAAATAGTTCGAATTCACCGTAATAGCAACACGCTGATTCAGAACCGTTTGTGTATCGTGTAATTATTATAAAGATTGAGTCATTATTATATACTTACACGGGAGAAGTTAATTTCTGATGGTAAATAAATAGGAAACAAGAAACAACATTGGGATATTGTGACGTATGACGGAATTACAGGCCACAAATGTGTACGTAAAAATGTGTAATTTGACCTTAAAATCTGAGCCAAAATGAAGTAACGAAATTTCGTATACAGGATACTGGCGTAGGGACACACAACAGAAAACAATTATGTTAGAAAAAGGACACCCCTTCACATTTTAAGTAAGTAAAGTGAAGTGATTTTGGTCAACGCTTAACATCGAGGTCTTTAGCGCTGGTGAGGGATGATGTTACGTGTGAATGGAGCAGTACCGGAATGAATGGGTGGGGTAAAAGGGATATCCCAAGAAAACCCGTCGAACAACGGCTTCGTCCGGCATTGTACGTAAGGATTAACAAACTCCATCATTCTAAGAATTTTATAAGCATTAAATTGAAGTAACTAAACATGTGATCAGCGTGTAAACATTAATTAATAAGGTCACCTTGAGAAAATCAGCTTACTGTTAACACTGTCTGTTAGAGTGAGTCTAAAAGTATGCTAGAAGATGACAAAGCCAGATATGGTGCATGTATATGAGGTGTGATTGTTAGAGTGAGTCTATAAGTACTCTAGAAGACGACAATGTCAGAGATGGTGCATGTATATAAGGTGTGATTGTAAGAGTAAGTCTAGAAGTACACAAATAGATGACAAAGTCAGATATGGTGCATGTATGTGAGATGTGATTGTAAGAATGAGTCTAGAAGTACACTAGAAGATAACAATGTCAGAGATGGTGAATGTATCTGAAGTGTGATTGTAAGAGTGAGTCTAGAAGTACGGCAGAAGATGACAATGTCTCTGAAAATGTGTCTGAAGTGTGATGGTAATAGTGAGACTAGAAGTATGCTAGAAGATGACAAAGTCAGATATGGTGCATTTATATGAGATGTGATTGTAAGAGTGAGTCTAGAAATACACTAGAAGATGACAATGTCAGAGATGAAGAATGTATCTGAAGTGTGACGGAAAGAGTGAGTCTAGAAGTGCAGATGAAGATGACAAAGTCAGAGATATAGCATGTATATGAGGTGTGATTGTAATATTAAGTCTAGAAATACACTAGAAGATGACAGCCAGAGACGTTGAATGTATCTGAGGTGTGATGGTAAGAGTGAGTCTAGAAGTACTCTAGAAGTCGACAAAGTCAGAGATGGAGAATGTATCTTAAGTGTGATGGAAAGAGTGAGTCTAGAAATACACTAGAAGTTGACAAAGTAGGAGATGTTGAATGTATATGAGGTGTGATTGTAAGAGAGAGTCTAGAAGTACACTAGAAGATGACAGCCAGAGACATTGAATGTATCTGAGGTGTGAAGGTAAGAGTGAGTCTAAAAGTACACTAGAAGATGACAATATCAGAGACGGTGGATATATCTGAAGTGTGATGGTATGAGTGAGTCTAAAAGTACCCTAGAAGACGACAATGTCAGAGATGGAAAATGTATCTGAAGTGTGATGGAAAGAGTAAGTCTAGAAGTGCAGATGAAGATGACAAAGTCAGACATGTTGCATGTATATGAGGTGTGATTGTAAGAGTGAGTCTAGAAGTACACTAGAAGATGACAGCCAGAGACGTTGAATGTATCTGAGGTGTGAAGGTAACAGTGAGTCTAGAAGTACTCTAGAAGTTGACAAAGTCAGTGATGGAGAATGTATATGAGGTGTTATTGTAAAGGTAGGTCAATAAGTACACTAGAAAATCACAATGCCAGAGACGGTGAATGTGTCTGAGGTGTGATGGTAAGAGAGAGTCTAGAAGTACGCTAGAAGATGACAAAGTCAGAGATGTTGCATTTTATCTAAAGTGTGTCGGTAAGAGTGAGTCTAGAAGTACTCTAGAAGATGACAAAGTCAGAGATGAGTAATGTATCTGAGGTGTAATGGTAAGTGTGAGTCTAGAAGTACACTAGAAGATGTCAAAGTCAGAGATGGAGAATGTATATGAGGTGTTATTGTAAAAGTGAGTCTAGAAGTACACTAGAAAATCATTATTGTCAGAGACGGTGAATGTGTCTGAGGTGTGATGGAAAGAGTGAGTCTAGAAGTACAGTAGAAGATGACAAATCAGAGATGGTGCCTGTATATGAAGTGTGATTGTAAGAGCGAGTCTAGAAGTACACTAGAAGACGACAGCCAGAGACGTTGAATGTATCTGAGGTGTGATGGTAAGAGTGAGTCTAGAAGTACTCTAGAAGTTGACAAAGTCAGAGATGGAGAATGTATATGAGGTGTTATTGTAAAGGTGAGACAAGAAGTACACTAGAAAATCACAATGTCAGAGACAGTGAATGTGTCTGAGGTGTGATGGTAAGAGTGAGTCTAGAAGTACGCTAGAAGATGAGAATGTCAGAGACGGTGAATTAGTCTGAGGTATGTCGGTAAGAGTGAGTCTAGAAGTACGCTAGAAGATGCCAAAGTCAGAGTTGGAGAATGTAGCTGAGGTGTGATGGTAAGTGTGAGTCTAGAAGTACACTAAACGATGACAATGTCAGAGACGGTGAATGTATATGAGGTGTGATGGTAAGAGTGAGTCTACAAGTACACTAGAAGTTGACAATGTCAGAGACGTTGAATGTATCTGAGGTGTGATGGTAAGAGTGAGTCTGGAAGTACACTAGAAGATGACAATGTCAGAGACGGTGAATGTATTAGAGGTGTTAAGGGTAAGAATGAGTCTAGAAGTACAGTATAATATTACAATGTCAGATATGGAGATTGTACCTGAGGTTAGATTGTAAGAGTGAGTCTACAAGTACTCTAGAAAATGACAAGATGACGATGTCAGAGATGGAGATTGTATATGAGGTTATATGATAAGAGTGAATCTTCAAGTACTCTAGAAAATGACAATGTCAGAGACAGTGAATGTATCTGAAGTGTGATGGTAAGAGTGAGTTTAGAAGTACACTAGAAGATGACAATGTCAGAGATGGAGATTGTATCAGAGGTTAGATGGCAAGAAAGTGTCTACAAGTACTCTAGAAATTGACAATGTCAGAGACGTTAAATGTATCTGAAGTGTGAGGGTAAAAGTAAGTCTAGAAGTATGCTAGAAGATGACAATGTCAGAGATGGAGAATGTATATGAAGTGTGATGGAAAGAGTGAGTCTAGAATTAAAGTAGAAGATGACAACGTCAGAGATGGTGCATGTGTATGTCTTGTGATTGTAAGAGTGAGTCTAGAAAAGATGACAAATTCAGAAACGTTGAATGTATCTGAGGTGTGATTGTCAGAGTGAGTCTAGAAGTACACTAGAAGATGACAATGTCAGAGATGGAGAATGTATCTGAGGTGTGATTGTAAAAGTGTATCTAGAAGTACACTAGAAGATGACAATGTCAGAGATGGAGAATGTATCTGAGGTTTGATGGTAAGAGTGTGGCTAGAAGTACACTAGAAGTTGTGAAAGTCAGAGACTTTGAATTTATCTTGGGATATGATCGTAAGATTGATTCTAGAAGTACACTAGAAGATGACAATATCAGAGACGGTGAATGTAACTGAAGTGTGATGGTAGATGTGAGTCTAGTAGTAAACTAGAAGATGACAATTTCAGAGATGGTGAATGTATATGAGGTGTAATTGTAAGAGTGAGTCTGGAAGTTTGCAAGAAGGTGACAAAGTCAGTGATGAAGCATGTATCTAAAGTGTGATCGTAAGATTGAGTCTAGAAGTACACTAGAAGATGACAGTCAGAGAAGTTGAATGTATCTGAGGTGTGATGGTAGGAGTGTGTCTAGAAGTACACTAGAAGATGACAATGTCAGAGATGGAGAATGAATCTGAAGTGTGATTGTAAGAGTGAGTCTAGAAGTACACTGGAAGATTACATTGTCAGAGATGGAGAATGTATTTGAGGTGTTATTGTAAGAGGGATTCTAAAAGTATGCTAGATATTGACAAAGTCAGAGGCGGTGAATGATTTGTAACGTATATAAGAAAGAAAAGAAGACGGAAACGTAATACGTATTAATGGTATACTTACTGGGTATATGGTGTACTGTGATGAAAATGTATATTTATTAAAGTGGTTACGTTTTTTACGTTTGAAGGTAGTGTAGGTGTGTGAATATCCACTTTTAAAGAACACACAAAAGCTATGTCTTTTACCTTCAGATAAGGGTTTGATATCATAAGAGGAATCTGACTGAAATTTAAAATTCAAACATAGCATTCAAAATCATACAGTTCTGAAAAGCGTGTTCCGAAGTAAAATGATTAATTACCAATAAAATTGTAGCACTCCAAGTGATTAAAATTTATCCTCAGGGTTCAAATATCAGTTCGAATTAAATGTCTCAAATAATTACTCGGCTGCTCAAATATAAAGACTAATTCTCCCAGGACTTCTGGGTACAGATATATAGTAATCCTTAAATACCTGCCAAACCAAGAAATAAACAGTTTTAGTTGTGGAAAAGTTCAACTTAATCATCCTTACAACACTTATAAGCCGTTGAAAGTAGTTTGGCACCAAATTATTTGCAATAAAATACGAAATTTTGTATGACAAAGAAATGTTCTAATTTTTCACTTATCTGGCCAAAATGGCTTATAACGGCATCCTCTTCTTTTCTTGAAGTTCACTATTAAATTACTATTGTAGTTCCTATCGCTCGACCCTCTTCTTTCACGGTCGGCGAGCCTGCAATATTTACTAGCTTTTGGTGGCACTATCTCAAATTCTATACTTAGGATGGGCCCAAATTTAACCGATTTCTTAGGGCGTAAAATTAATCAGTCCCCACTAGTTTGAAGAAGCCATCAAAAGGTCCCTGTAGCAAACATGAAATAAAGGACTACACATTCATAATCTCTAATCCTTAATGAAAATAGTGAAAATGTGTTATATATAGCAAGTAAACAAAAATATAGTGACACTATTACTCAAATATTAATAAAATAACAATCAGCAATTAAAAATTATTACATTGACTGTAATTACAACTCTGGATAAAACCATTTAATATTAATTAGTGACTCTTTCTCGGCATAGAATCGCCATATTGTCATATTATATAAATTAAGTCGGGACTTCCAAATATACGGTAAAATATTACAAATACTCTAAAGACACATAACATAGCATAAAAATACGTTTTTAGTGGTTAAAATACATTTCCGTGACTTTTCAAATAAGTTAAATTTACCATTAATGCATTTACTGTAATACTCGTAATTCATATGTCGCAGAATGCCCCTCCTCTGAATGACAACAATGTTTATGGATATACACAATTTTGTCAGTCAGATCCTCAAAAGAAACAATTATTTTACATACGTAAAACGAACACTCTCTTCTTACACTGATTCTACTCAGTATTTCAAATAAAGTTTATTCCTCGTGAAACAAAACATGAAACAACAAAACACTTAACAATATAAATCATATTTTCATTGGTAAGAGTTCATCTCTCCCATAAATAACAAATATTAAATTACAACAAAATTTCAGTTTAGTAAGTTTTCTGCAGTTTATGAACAATTACTCATAGCTTGTGGCTATCTTTAAAACTCATGGCCGATGACTGAGTGACGTCAGGAGCTGCGCGCGCAACAGGCGGTCAGATTCACAGTCTGTTTTCCCGCGCTCGTCCGTCTCTGCTTGAAGTGCTGGCTGCTCTCGCTGCGCTGGTTTCCTCGCAGAAACTGTCGGTTATTAAATAACCGGACGTCGGAGTAAATACTTACAACCGCGTCGGTATTCGTTCTGCTGACCTTCGTTGGATAAGAACGTCCACATCGCTCACCAAAGGTTCAAGAAACATCGCAGTCTACAGCGCCTTTACATCTCGCCATGACACTTGGTAACACTCACTCCTTAATCATCGTATCGGCACTTCTCATCTCATATCACTTAAATACTATAATGATTTTAATGCATGTTATCAATTTTTTATTTCAGTCCTCTTAAATATTACGTTTATTCCTCTTTAATAATGTTGTCACAATAACATTGTGTGACTTTTCAACAATAGCTTGTCTCATGACACCACTGCTTAGACATGAGCAATGCTACAATCAATCTATCAATCGGCTATAGAAAATTAACTCGTTTCACCCTTTAACTATCTCATCTCGTATCATCTTATTGTTGAAAAATTCAATAGCACGTGAAACACAATATGTAGCTCTGAAGCATAACAATTCAATACAAACATGTACTAACTAATACAACACTATGGGAAAAAATGTGAGTGTTTTTATAGCCTCAAATCCCTACTCAACAATTCATACATAGAAGACTCGACGATGAACCTCTACTATTGCTGAAAAAAATCTTGCAGTTTCATGAAGAGCATGAAGTAAATACAACACAAACAATAACTCGTCAACAGTATCACTTATCTTGAAAACAACTATTTACAACAAAATTCATCATTTCATCAACATCCAAACGTCATGAAATTAGAAGATAGAAAACAGAAGATAGAAGAAACAGTGGGTGTGCAGTGTGGTGTGATAAAAATAGCAAGTGGTCCTTTAAAAAAATCTCAAATAAAGAAATAAGTAAAATTCAATTTAAAGTCCCTTGTGTATGGATTACCCTTACTAAGGTATGTATCTGAAGGTAAGATGCATGTTTTCTAATACACAAACAGATATGATGTTTATTATTTTCTGTGTTTAATTGTGCTTCCAATGTGCCCTTAATAAAATCAGTGAAATTAGCTTTCAACTCAGGTATCGTAAACATGTGTAACCTGGACTAAACAATAATAAGATTTGCTCGTGGGAATAACATGAACTGTCTCATTGTGTGTAGGTAACTCATATCTAACAGTTGAAGTAGCACGTCTCCTACTAGGTAGACTTGACAAAAAGTCGTTCCTATCAGTTCTCCCTCACTTAACAGTTTCTTAGGTAGCAGAACATACAGTTGTCTCACCGACTGTGACTTAACATGTTGACACGTACATACATACAGGCTTAAAGTGGGAATTAACACATCCACTTGACACAACCATTCGTCGATATTCCTCTGGCTCACCATGGCTCAGGGATAAATAATAATAATAATATTCCACCATAATAATATCATAATATCATTATTTAAAAATGCCTGTATCCAAATAATTAAAAACACTATAGTAACAGCACTAAATAATGACTGGCTTAAACTGTAACAGCTGCGTTACTAACATCTGCACTTTCTTAAGGGGTTTACCAAACAACTCAAAGTTCCTTCTACAACTGTGTAGGCGGCTTAATATAGGGCTTCAACTGGGTTATGTTGTACTTTCCTACAATATTTCCATCTAAATCTGATTAATTTTCTCTGATAATATCTGTCACTTTAAGAGGACCATCAAAAATCAAACATAATTTGATGGTAATATGTTCCAAAAAATAAATTATACTGGGCTTCCTCGTTAACACTAAATCTCCAATATTAAATTTGTGTAGTTTTGATAACTTCTGGTATTTCTTGCGAGACTCAGCTGAACTGTATAATCTTTGCTTGACTAATTTTTCTAGTTCTCCTCTGTCTATTCCACACACAACTACATCATCTAGTTCTTTGGTATATCTAGATAGGTGATCCCTTGTGCAAGTCTCGGACCGTTTTCCAGATATCACCTCATAAGGTGTTTAGCCTGTGCTTAAATTAACTATATGATTTAGCACGAATTCTGCTAAGGGTGTCTTATCTCGCCATCCCTGTTGAGTGTTATCGCAATAAGTTCTAAGCACTGTTCCTAAAACTTTCATCCTTCTCTCGACTGGGTTAGACTGGGGGTGTCTTACTGAACATGATGTAGCTATAATATCTAATCTCTTATTTCCTTCTTGCCAATACTTTGCTAGTGAATCGACTACCTTTGTCTGATAAGATGATATTGGGTTTTCCAACTTCTTCTACAAACAATCTCACCTTGCTTAACAAAACTGCTGCTTTTGCATGTACAACTGGGTATAGCTTCGTAAACTTAGAAAACAAATCTGTCATTACAAACACGTACTGAACTCCTGCCTTGCTCTTGGTAATGGGCCAAAAATATCAACCGAAACCATAGCTAGTAGGTGTTCTCGTATAATAGATTGAAAAATTCCTTGTAAATTTTCTCTTGCTTGCTTACTCCTCTGACACAACTCACATGAGGTTACTAATGTCTGTGTAGTCTTCTGCATATATTTTCAATGCATCTGTCTTCTTAAAACCTCGTAAACTTTATTCGTGCCAACATGGCATAGAGCTTCATGCATTACTAATACTACTTCCATAATAAAGTTGATTGGAATAACTGGCTTCCAGTAGTCTTCAAAATCTTTTGTGTTCTTGCTATGATAGAACAAAATTCCTGTAGATGGCTTGCAAAATGTCTTATGTAGCTGGTGACTGGCTGGAACCTTGGATAACTTATCTATTACTTCCAGGCAAAATACATCTGACTGTTGTTGTTCACCTTAGTGCTTGAACAATTCCATAAACTATCTTGTTTTGTAACTTGCATGGCGACTAAAAATTCTCTCAGAGTAGTCCTACTAAGAAAATCTTCTACATTATTTTCAGAATCTTTGATGCAGTTTATTTCAATGTCATACTCATGGAGCAGTAAGCACCATCTAGTTAATCTATTTCCAAAAGTTTTTCCTGCCCTTAAGTATGTTAAAGCTTGGTGGTCTGTCATTAATTTAATCTTCTCACCTAATAGCAAATCTCTAAATTTTGTTAGTGACCACACAATATCTAAAGCCTCCTTTTCTGTGACTGTATAGTTCTTTTCTGCTTGATTTAGGGTCTTGCTTGCCATAGCAACAGTCTTCTCTTCACTTTGTTCATCCTCTTGGGCTAACTTGCAACCAAGGGCGTAAGCAGAAGCATCGGTGTAAAGTTTAAATTCTTTTCCTTGAACTGGATGGAAAATAACATGTTCACTCAAAAATACTGCTTTCATCTGTTCAAATGCTTCCTGTTCTTTACTAGACCAAATCCACTTCCTATCCTTCTTCAAAAGCTCGAACAGGGGTACGGCTAAACCTGCTATCTTGTATAAAATCCTAGTACTCCCAAAAATGTTCTTAGCTGTCTTACATTCTTCGGTGGTGGAACATTTTTAATGGTTGCCAGCTTCTCTGGTGCAGTTCGAATATCCTCTGGCGTTAACATGTGGCCTAAAAATGGAATTTCCTCTTGGCAGAATAAGGATTTCCGAATTTTAACTGTCATTCCAGCTTCATGCAATTAAGATAAAATAATCTGTATATGCTCTAAATGTTCTTCGAAAGTTGTAGAAGTAATTAATATATCGTCCACATATGCACCGGCAAAACTTGCACATTCCTGACCTAGGGTGATATCTAGGCACCTCGTGAATTCTGCAACGGCGTAACATAAGCCGAATGGCATCACCTGAAATACATATTGTTTATTTTTGAACAAAAAGGCTGTATATTGCTGAATATGCCAATAACCATTGGTTAGGTCAGGGGCGGCCAACCTTTTTGAAGCTATGGCCAAAAATTTGACACAAATCATGTCACGGGCCACAATATCACATTAACTTTGTGCCATGTGCTCAAAAATGATGTAAAAACCAACACTTGTTTTATAAACTGTATATTATTACTAAACGAAACTACCATTTTATAGTTTAAACACGAAAAATGACAGAAAAATGACAATAATGTTCTCACACAAATTGTAAACACATTAAGTTCAGATTTACAATAGTAAACACACATAATACACATTACATTTTATAAAATATTGTTAAAAAAATATATGATGTTCAGAAATCGATAACATTGAGTTCAGATTTACAATATTAACTTGCACATGTGCATGCTATTTTTAAGAAACAATGATTTCGAAGGATTCTAATGGGATTTT
>PNEQ01120447.1:10215-33822 GCA_003012365.1 Medauroidea extradentata | reverse complement strand
AGGAGTTTCTTTTTAAATCGGCCTAAGGGACTCACGCACTGCGGGTTGCGTCACGAGAGGTAGATACTTATAGTTTCTTTCGACGAAAAGAATAGGCGCTTCCTCCGGCGGCTTTTGATCGGTCACGACGTTAATTATGTTGTAGGTACCGGCCGCGATCACCCGAAAAGTCCACACTCCGGTGACCCCGAGCTCGCTGTCCACCGTCCTTACAAACCCGACGATGAATATCCTGACACCTGTCCTCCCGAGCTTACACACACCCGGCTTGTCTTAAGACTTTTCTCTTAGTGCCCCGCGTCTCGCATCTTTGCTCTCCTGGGCGGCGTCCCCTTCCCGCCCCACCGGACTCATGGGGCGGGTAGGTTCCCCCGACCAATCAGAGCAAAGCCCTGGCCCGAACATTGCGTGCGTCCCTTGTGGAAGCCTCTGTATTTATTTAAAATAAAATTAAACATGGGCACATTCTCACAGAAATTACAAATAAAACACTTAGCCTAATTACTACTTGCTATCTTCAATTAATATAATTCTAGTTCAAATTACGTATGTTACACGGGGTCTGTTGGGGGAGGGGGAAAGGAGAAGAAATGTGTAGGCGAGAGAGAAAGAGAGGGGATTGTATGGCACGGAGACGGGGAGGTCGAGCGCCCCCCTTTCTAGGCCAGCATGTGGTAAGGCCCACGTATCATCTGCTCTATTGTCGCCAGACCGGCGGGCAATTATCACTCTTAAAAACTATAATCATTATACATAAAATTATTCTAATGTTACTAGCATATTCGAGTCTGTGACATTCCACAGGTTAAAACGATACCAGACACGATACCTCTGTGATAATATTAGTAATAGTCATATTTTCTACTTTTTTTATACTGGCCTATCATAGGATCCCACAGACCCCTCACAATCAATACTGAAGTTAAAATGGATGGCAATATGTTACATATGACAATAAAGGCCCCTTCACTACAATCAATCATCATAATTAACCTATACTACATTAATTTATATATATAAAAGTATCAATAAAATAGGGCCGTCACAACCGTTGCACTTTTACTACGCTTTAAAAAGTACATACAGTATTTGTACAATTTACAAATTTTTACAGCACATGAAGTGATAGCGTCCTGTAGGTGAGTGATCAAAGATTAGTGCAAAATATAAAATCAAAGTATTAAAATGATCTTAAACTCCCTTCGTTTTCCGGGAGTTGTGTGATGTTTGCCATTATTTTTTTTGCCTTCAAAGTATTTGAATTAAAAAATATGTTCACTTCTGTATTCTTTACTTAGAGGGACAAGCAAATATTTATTTATCACTTCTTTATAATACTCTTATATCACTACTTTAGGTGGTATGTGATAAAGTAAGCACTTTTGAAGACCATATTGTTGAGCCGAACTCCAAGGAGACGACTCCAGATGCTAAAGGCCTGTATTACCATTTAACTAAAATCAGACACTTACATGACAATTACAACATTCGGGGCAGGTCCCCACCAGTTCAAATAACCAATGCTTATAGCGAGTTAATGAAAGGGTTCCTCTCGAGTAAAGAAAACACGCATGTGACGTTGATAACCTGCATTTAATGCCCACTTTTACCAGAAAACACAGTCACCACTCGTACCATTACAAAATCTGAACAATTATTGACATTCACTTCTTCACAAAGTAATGCAGGTCTTGTTGACATTATACTACTCGTTAAAAATTTATTACAACTCTGTGTGCTTTACCATTCAGTTCCCCCATTCAGTCCAATCACACCACACTCCCGAATAACTGCTTCGTGAATGACGTGTCAAAGGGTCACTTGTTCTGACGTTTTGAAGAAAACTATTACGTTTATCCGTGTTTTGGACAACAGGACGCTATGAACTATGCTTTGTCTGAATCCCACAGTAAATATTCAGAAAGCCTCCAACCAGGCATGAACTTCTCCCGCTCCTTCTCAATATTAAGGAAGCAGGCCGATAATCGCGGCTAGGTGAACGGGCCTCAAGCTAAGTTGGACGGGAAAATTCACCATAGAACTGATAGGCGTGGGAAGCAACTCACTCACAGAACAGCAAGACAGGCGATCCTTAAACCAGAAGTTTCGCGGGCCACTTAGGCTGCGACTTGCGATACTCCTGCATGCCTGTGACAACTCCTTGTCTCTGTCTAATACCACGGTGCAATAGGACCACACTCCGGCCTCTCTAGCTCTCGATGTTTACACATCCACGTCTGACTTAAGAGTGGCCGCCCTCCGCACGCATCGCGAGTCAGCTGCTTGCTTCACTTGCGCCCCTACCGCCGGCAGACGGAACTAAGCCTACCCCCTCTCCAGGCCCAGCCCTCCATGGCCAGTGGAGAAGTAGGACTGGCGGGAAAGGGGAAGACATAGCGCCGTCAACCGGGGCAACCCTTCTCGCTACACAGCCTACCAGACCAGGAAAAAAGAGAGTAAGAAAGGGAAGGCAGACACTCAAACAAAGCCACAAAACGCAGAACCCCCTATAACTTATAAAAACTAAAGAAAACAAACTAAAAACCCACCCCAAAACCCTAGGAGTCAGCTCATTGTCTTGAATAACAATTGAAAATATACGTATATAAAAAACCCTTCTTCATTCCAAGATATAAATGTCACCTCAGACGTTTACATATGAGTACGGTATAGTCAGCATACTATGAATGCTTATTAGTGTGCTTTGTTTACATTAAAAAGAGACAGGAAAGCAAGACATTTTCTGAAAGGAAAAATGTAACTATAGTTCGTTCCCGAGATTTGAGAGTTATAGTTTGTAAAGAAGAGTGTGTGATACTGGTAAAAACTTAAAGGGGTGTACAAGTTGCCAGAGTGTGCTGCTGCAGTGTGACGAGAGTTAAATTGGTGACTGGTCAAGCGACAGAAACGTCAGCTGTAAATGTGTTTCACTGTTACAGTCGAACGTAAGTAAACACATGTACGCCCATCTAGGGCTGTAATGTACTGTTTATTCCCTTATCAGTCATAGATTGTGATTCATACACTACATGTTCAATATAGTAATTACATCTACAACACGTGTAACATGAATGAATATGGGATGAATGCGTCGAAAAAGTTATTTTACAAGTTCCATAACACTGTCAGTTGCACAATTCCGATGGTTTAATAATAACGAGGGCTTTGATAATGTTAACGAATGTCTATTACTTAAATACATCTATTAGTATCGTGGATATTATCGAAAATGTCAACGTCGAGAATTATCAATATATTTAAATATGCAGCCCTGCAGTGAACTATTTGTTTTTACTTACTCTACCTCATCAGTTAACGAGGATATTATTCTCTGTGTGTTTCATCATGTTGACGTATGTTTGTCGTTTCACATGTTATTGTTAACGTTCATGAATAGTTAAATATGTGTGTCAATATTAGTGTCGGTTATTTTACATTTCGTCTATAGCACATTGGTATGACACTGTCGTCTACCTAAGAAATAGGTTTTTATGCCTGGATTTCTACATTGTGTATAGTGCATGACAATGTCACAGTTCAAAGATATTTCTCGGGGTTCTTCATACCTATCTCATTCACACTCATAGATTCCCACGACTTTGTGTGTTCATACTCACCTAAATACCACCAATTCGTGCATGGTATTATACACTTAATATCTGTCTGCCACTACATGTGACGAGCATTCTGGACACCCCTGATTACAAGCTGCAATTACGTGAACACTTCGTGTTTTCATTGACAGACCTTACCTTCGATCATGTGCATGTGCTTCGCGCCCTCTCACTTCAACGCAAATACAGTATACAGTAGAATTTCGAAAGTGCTCACTTTATCCCGAGCCACTTTTCACTATATCTCTATCCTTGCTGTGTAATACTTAGCTGAATCACACTCCATTAGCGACAACCCAGCACTGACAAAACAGTAACTAATGTATTTGGAACGGCACGAAGCGCTGGAAGAAAAAGGGGGTGAGGGGGCACCTTCTCTGCCTTCCCTCAACCGCCCCTTTCCTCCCTGGAAGTTGCTTACCCTAACCCCCGCACCACGAGCCGTCTAGGCGTTTGAAACCGACAGTAGCTCGCAATTTAATATTTCATAATTTAGTGATAATTTACCTTTATTGAGCATTATTCAGTGTGAACTCTTTGTCACAAAATAATAAGTAAAAAAAAAATGTTAGTGTCTTTTGTGGTTTGCAGGCAGGACGGTCTGGAAGTATGGCTGGAAGTTGGTTCTATATCAGTAGGACCCTTGATAGCAGAGGCAGCTGTGTCTATTCCTTCACCTGAAGAAAGTTTGCAGAGTGTGCAACAAAGGTGTGTTTAAATATTTGGTTTCACTTAATAATATTTGGGAATGTTTTTATTATTGCTGTGTAGTTGAATCATGCAAAACATGTGTCTAATACAGTTATTTTTCCTTTCAAGTATATGTCTGTGGTAAGTAGGTTACTTCTGTTCTAATTGTGTTGCAAGAAAATGATATAATTTAAAAGTATGTGTGTAAACATAATTTTTTTATTGTAAAATTTGTAATGCACATCATTTTATTTCTTCTATGAAAGTTTATATTCTTGTTGTAGTGTGTAATTTTGTGTATTAAAAACTTAATTTTATAAGAACAAATTGCTGACTTAATTTGTTTTGTACATGTATTTTGTGTTGATTTTTACTTATTGTTTTTTAAAGCTACCTGAAAATGCATGACAAATCAACCAAACGTCTGTGGTTCCTGTGGGCAGGAGAGGACAGTAATGTGAAACAAGTGAACACATGTGGCTGCATTGGAGGTTGTGTATTTTTTGGCAATAATCATAATGGTCTCAAGTTCTTCAAACCCAGCCAGCAAGATGTCAAGGATGGAATTAACATGGCAGCTTTCAGGTTAGACATTAAATTTAACAGTATTTTCTGTTCAATGCTATCACTGTGTATTGGACACAATTGTATTGTTCAGTACGTATGGACATTCTTAGTGCTGTATAAATAACACTTTATGAATATATAATTTTTTAAGAGTGTTATTGTATATAGTGTTTCCCTTTCCACTGTGTCACAGACTTCTTTTGTCTGTGTTACATACTGTCGACAAAGCCACTTATTTGTCATTGTGATGAGGACTGTAGTGATGTAGAGGTTAGATTACTTGATTCCCAAGGTTAGTGTAATGGTCGCCACTCCGCTACCATATCTCCGCTTCCCGTGAAAGCGCCAGCCTCTGCACTAAGTCCTCTCTTCACTCAGTCGTAGAGCATCTCTTACCTCGGGTTCTTTTAGGCGCGGGTTAGAAAAAAAAAGACTCTGTTGAATCAGTGAAAAATCAAATAAAGACTAGATCCAGCTGGTGCTTAATGTGGTGGTTTATTCACCGGTAAATCAGTTGCACATTTCCAAAACGCTTTATCACTATAGCAAGAACAAATAAAGAGAAAAACTGATGGGCTTGGTCTTAAAACACTTAGGTAAAAATTCTTACAAACGAAAAAAACCTCGTCGAGTTTAATCAAATTATGCGTAACCCACAAAATAATTGTTCTTTATCATCCTCGCTTACCAGTTCTGCCCTCAAAACATTTGTTCTTAAACCAGATGCCGGGCGATACATATCGCACTCGCTACCATTGCGTGCATCCGTCCTCCATGCTGTCCAACCACGCTTTCCCCAAAAACGGAGTCTTCCACCTTCTCCAAGGACTCCTTCCTTACCGCCGGAAATACGCCATATCCTGCAATCCCATCACGTGATATATGACGTGCGGGTGAGCGCTCCTACTGGCGTACTCAAATACTACGTAAATATAACATCTAAGACACATCATGCCAATAAATTTCCAAAAGGGAGAATACTTTGTTACAAATTATACAGCGTGTTCAAAAAATATTATAGACGTAATATCTACCACTGGTTCACCAAGTGTCTGATCAACATTACTTGTGAGGCTATGGCCTGGGTTACATGAGAATAGAATGGTGGAGCTACTGAATTGTGCAGCAAGTCTGAGCAGGCATACTCCACAGTTTGTGTTGTTCTTTAAGCTGGTGAAATTGCAGCATTTTGATGTCTGTTCGTGAGCAGATTGGTGTTTGTTGCCTGTGTCGCCAAGTTTATAATAACAAGCTATGAGTGTCCCATCAGTCACATTAGTTTACCCAACAACTGCTTGTGATCTTCGAGACTGGAACTCTGAGGCTGGTGACATATGTGGCCACAAAAAGGTGTCTGAATCACTCAATTATGACGAGCCCACATGGAACTAGTGTCTTGTTGCCTCGAAGATAAAAATTTGCCGGCTAGTGCCCCATATAGTCACAAAAAGGTTTGTGTGGAGCTAGTGTTTTGCACTGCCGCAAATAGTGGGTATTCAAACTTGGCCATGTAAAATTCTATTATTGGCTCAGCAGATGTATTCATATTGATGCCTACCTTAATTTGCCCCTTGTCCTTCTGCTCTGGGAAAATATTTTTAGGTTGTTAATGACCTTTCGCAGGAGGAGATTGTTGCAGAATAATTACCATACTACACTGAGGAAGTGATAATCTGCTAGAATACTTCACATACCCATTTATTATACCGTCTCCTTCATCTACCAGCCAAGTCGCAAATAAATCAGACCCTCTCTAGCCTAATTGGCACAGGTGGTTTCTGCTCAGAATTTACCCTAAGTATTGTACTAAAACAGAATCTGTGGAAACAAGTTATGTAAAAGTAGAGCACATTATCTCAGCAGGCAGGAAACTTGCTACACATGTAATACTAACTGATGTGAGCGTGCTGGTTCCTTGTATGTGTTGTGGGGTGTTGTCAAGTGTTTTAAGAGAGATTCTGGTCAGCCACTAAGGCACATTTTGTACGGCTTTGTGCGTTGGTCTAGGCACCAACACTTAGGAAGTCCTATTCACCCCTCTAACGCCTGTCCACACAGAGCCGCGAAAGGGATGGTAAGCTGGTTACTGACAATTAATGACTTGCATCCTTCTGCTCTGGACAGTCCACTCATTTGATACACTGCCATGCACAACTTTTGACAGAAATGCCACTGGCCTGTTAAATGTTTTGAATTGTGGCAGAGGCAGGGTGCTGTGTCCAACTGCAGGGCATTATGACCAAATGACGTCACAGTTTTGCTTGAGGTAAAGTTTTAGCTGTGTGGTGTACAACTGTCTGTTAACTGACCACAAAAGGTAAGTTTCTCAGTTGTATAGCTGCTACTATTTGTTGACAATTGCAGAATGTTTTTAGCCATTACTGAACTTGTTTAATTGCTGAAGAAAATCATTATAAAATTTTCTATTAAACATTTGAGTGCACTTTATGTTGTTTGATCACAAAAAGAAACAGAAAAATTAGCTTCATCAATGAACTTATACTAAACGATAACTTCTGGTGTCTGAATCAGTGCAGATCTTCACCATTTTGATGCTGAGTACCTACTCCTTTTTATTCATTTTTAATGACAAAAAGCTTATTGGTTAATCTGTAGCCTTCCGAAGGTGAGGTTCTTGATTCTTGATTCATTTCCAGCACCTGGTATGTAAGAAGTCTCTTCAGTGAGCAATTTTCATGTTGGAAGTTTGTCAAGCATTGCCATACTGTAAGAGCATAATAAGCACTGGTGTTTACTTATTTTCAGCTATCTAAAAAAGTTTTGACATTAAGTATTGCAAACAATTTTTCTATTGCCCATTACAAGGACCTGTCCAAAAATGTAATTTGTTATTCTTTCTGAAAATGTTGCTGTACTGTCTGTGTATTCTATTTCTAAAAATGTAACACGGTGGTATAAATAAACATTTCAGTAAAAATAGTTGTACTAGTGCATGTATTTGTAAGAGGTAGCCCTATTGATCCCTACCACCTTGGATTTATCTGTTTCTTCTCGATAACTTCTGTTCCAGTTGAGGTATCAAAATTTTTGTCACGACAAGGCATAGATACAAACCTAATTGATTTTCTATAATTGCTGGAACCATAATATAGTAGTCATTATTTTCCAGCGGGAAACAGTTGGAAAGGAAAAATTGCTTTATTTACGGGAGTGGCTACAGAGGCCGCAACATTAACAGAAACAATGCCATATGGATTCCAAAAAGTGAATGAAACAATAAACTATGCCTTGTCAGTGTGGAAAAAGTAAAACATTGTGTCTATTCCTTAATTTAGAAGAAAAACCGTAAAACCGATTTGACAGGGATCAATCCCCCTTAACAATCCAAATCTCCTAATAGATTATATTTTACAAGCAGGTTTTACAGACCAAAAATATTTGTTTTCAGAATCAATGAGCCAGGAAGAGACCCAGGTTTTGGCCAGAGTATCTTACACAAAGGGCAGCTAGTATTTCACACACCACCATATGACTCTCATGATATTCTTCTGCAAGAGCCTCTAACTGGCTGGGATAGAACTGTACATGGTGCAAATGTTAAGGTAAACCTATTTTTATTGATAGTACAGTGTTTGTTGCATATGCGTTAATTTTTATTTGTATTTTATATTACATATTTGACACAATTCCTCTTGGAATTTTTTTGGTTCTATTATGTGTTTGTGTGTTGTCTACAGCCAATTTAGCTGTTTTTTTCCCTTTATTGTTTTTCTTGGTTCACTCTTGGTTTTCTTGACGACGTAATGCTGCAGCGGTGTATGTTCACTATATTTCGCAAAATCACAACTAACTTGTCCCATCACTGCAAGTAAATTAAATAAAAGAAAACTTATCTGTAGTTGCAGAGACTGCCCAGTGCTTAAGTTTTACTCCATTCTGCCATCATAGCCTCGCCTTGCTAACACGCTCTGGAATTATCTCCCAACACATGACTGTCCTACTTGCTTGCTCCAATACAAATACTGTAGGCCGACACAAACCTCTGCCACAAAGATCTCTGGCATACATACATGATGGTGGCGCTGCCATCTGTGGATTCATGGCACCAAGATCCAGAACCAAAAATTAATGCAAATAAACAATATTTGAACTTTCCAGTAAGTTTACCAAATAAAAATATATAATTCTGTGACAACCGAAACAAACGTTGATTCTCAGAAAACGGGGGCAAACACATTCCAACTGGTGCGGACAGTCTGGCAGTCATTAACATGCGTAAACTTAAACTTCTACCACAATTCTTACGTTGCCCAGAACTCAAAACAGTGACTAAATATCGTGAAACTTAGATAAAAATGTGTAAAATTTAGCAAAGGCCAATTTGACCAAGCACACTGGGAAAAACACAAATGATTCTACATTTCAATTTCCCGGCACATTTACTTTAAGGTAACAATTTTAATTTAATTCGCTATTACACACTGAATTAATACAATAGTTACCAAAAAATTTTAATTGTAAGATTGGCATGGCTCTTGAGAAGACTAAGATACCTACAAGCCATCACAGAAGTAAAACTAAAGATGCTTACGCACTTCACAGTAGCTTACTTTTCCCATCTCTCTGTTGAAATGTTTTCCTTGTCCGCCAACCATCACAGTTGCAGGCAATATTCCAGAAGACAGAAAAAGGTTTATAACAGTTGTAACATAAAACCCAGGCCTTGGGCAATGCCAGAACTTGTACAAGTCACACACTTGGTACTTGCCACTGTTGCATACTTGAATAAATGTAAATCAACTTTACCTCAAAGTCAAGGTATTACTTTATTAGTAAAGTTACATAAAATTAATGTAGTTTTTTTAAAGGCAGAAAATGTGTGCATTCTTTCAAGCAACATTTTTTTATCAACAATTTGTAATTTTTGTTTTTGGTGAAATTTTTGAACCTGTCTAATTTACTCACATTAAACCACCTGGGATCGTTCTGAAAAGTAATTGTAAAATAAATTGAAAATTGAAAAATGATTGTTTAAACAGAGATATCTTGCGGTGTGATCATGTGGCACTAGCTAAGCTGATTTTGATAGCCGACAACATAGAGAAGGTACATCTATATGATGTTTTCTTTGGTTTTTCATGGCTTGTTATTTTTGTGGTGTAATGCAGATCTACTGTTAGTAAAATCATTTATATAAAATTATTGATATATGATTGTGTGTTGTCTGAACTCACATGTGGTGACCCCGACGTGTTCAATAAAACACGTGAGTAGCAATATCAACAGTTTTAAAGAGTACTGGCACACAATGACAGACCCTGGCAATTAGGTTAATCCATCAAGGGAAGTATCACATGTGGCTGTAAAAATGCTGACCTGGCGAAAAAATGTCCAAGTTTATTTTTTCATGTTGAATCACAATTTATAAAAGCTAACATTACCAACGAGGTGACAAGATATTATTATGTTTTAGGGTCTCTTGATAGCAAGGTAGCCGAAATGATTTCAGATCTAATGTCCAAACCTCCCTCAAGAGTACCTTACACAGATCTTGAGAATAGACTAGTCAGAAAGTTTTCAGAGCCAGAGAAACTTAAGACCTGGCGCTTGCTAACTGCATTGAATCTAGGGAGAAAAAACCAAATGTGCCTAATTGCTGGAGATAGCATTAAGGACAAATTCTTATGGACAATAGTTTTACAACTTCCAACTAGTGTATGTGCCATCTTGCTACAAGCCATGATGACCTTACCACTTTAGCAAACATTGCAGACAAGGCTGTATAAATGAGTATATCAGCTTTCATACTTTCTTGCAGCGACAAACCAATTGAAGAACACAACAGTAGGGCAGATACACTCAGCTTAACCCACAATTGTGATGAGGCAATTTCCTACCTCAAGCAGCAGGTAGTATCCTTTACTGCTTTCCATTCATAAGCTAACAGCCAGCAAGCCATCATGTGGCAAGCAAAAATTATGTGCTGGTATCATTATAAATTTGAAGATACATAATGCTCAGAAGTGCATTTAACCTTGCAATTTCAAAGCAAAGGAGGGAAATGCTTAGGCCCACCGCTAGTAGTGGTAGGTGGTGTGGGCTCTGAGTCATGCCACTTGTTCATAACTGATACCATCACTGGGCGCCAGCTCTTGATAGACTGGGTGCAGATATATCAGTGCTTCCTCCATCAATGCAAGAAAGAAAGTTGGCAAAAATGTGATTAACATCTGCAATGCGTAATATAACGTTAGACAACCTTTTTAAACTGTTTTGTATTGTAATAATGGATTGAAAGTAGATAAAGCACAAAGCAATACCTGATGCAAAATAACTTCAAAAATGTTTTTAAAAATTTTTAATTTAAATTACTTGAAATAAACAAAAATAGAACTACCATATTTCAGGTTAGTTACTGACCACATTTTAGTTTTGTTTGAGTAGATAAACAAATGTAATTTTTAATGAGGCTTAACCGCTGCATATAATGGATATTAAATTTTCAACTTTAGTGTAAAAATGTTTGTAATGTTTCTATTCATTGACATGTTTTTAAATAATATAATAGGCTTATTATCTACAGTTTATAACAATGTTTAAATGTCAGGTGGTCTCTGTTACGGCACGGTAGCGAGCTGGTAACACAGCATAATTGTCTGCCGTCAGCATCTCACCACGTTGCTGCCGCACCACCGCCCGCGAACTGCAGTCTCATTCATTCACTGAATGCTTTTTTTTTGTGTATCAGCTTTGTGTCACAGCTGCTAAAGTTTGTGGTGACATGAAGTGGGTATGGAGCAGCACTTAAATGGCGGGACGGGGGAAGCGGGAGTTCTCAAGAAAACATGTCGCCAACGGCATCATCCGGCACGATTCCCACGTGTGGAAATCCGAAGATCCACCCTGCCATGATTCAAAGCCGGATCGCCTTGGTGAGAGGCAAATGGTCTGACAATTTGACCACCGCTGCCTCTTCTCTCATTGTTATGTAAACAAATACACTCACTTGGCCGCTGTTTTGAGACAGCTATCTTGAGACCACTCCAAGTTGTTGTGTTTGGCAGGCAGCAATTGCCAGACACGAGATTTGCTCTTGAGTTAAGTCTTATTAACTGACATACTTTGGTTACTGGAAAGACACGCATTAGATGCTAGTAATAAAAGTACATAGGTTTTTGCACAACTAGCATGACTAAAAACTCTCATTGCAGTATTGGTATCTGATTTAAAATGGCAAACATGAAGTTACACGTGAGTGAGAGGAAATGGTCACCACTGATGAGTGCAAGCGACTTGACAATGGTGGTGGTTTTGTTGCTACAACGAAAACAAACTGGTCAAACTTCTCTGCCATTAAGCTACTCAAACTCTTCTCTCTCTACCAGATTACTGCATTGGTGCCAACGCTTCACTGATAGGTTCAGCGGCAAACTAATTAGTTTGGCGGTACTGTAATTTGCTGTTAACATTGCTTCAGGCCTCCTCATAAACATGACAAAGCCCGGCATGTTTACATGAATACAAACATTTTGAGCAGCCTGTACTTGAAATATAAATTTTCTGAAATTTTCGACATGGCTTACACACACACTTCGCGTATCCAAATTATGTATTTTTTAATGTAATTGTTCTTAAACTTCTTTAGTTGTGCATAGTTGTTTTGTATTTATTTTAAACAGTTTCATTAGTGCCAGGAATAAATGTCATTAATGACAGAACACTGCGAGCCACATAGAGATGTGAGAACGTTTGTTTTACATTCAATGTGAATGAGTTTTTGTATGACTACTACTGAAATTTTGCAGTAATTAAATATACATTGAATAAAAATGTATAGTATGTGTATCATAACTGTATGGAAAATGCCATAACTTATGTTGTCAAGCAAGAAATTCGCCACACATCATTTTGTAAATAATGCTTTGCAAAGTCAAACTGCAAATTTAATGGTATTATAAGAAAGAGACCATCCCACATTTGATAATATAGAACATTAAAAATTGTAAATAACTTTTTTTTTTTTTTTTTTAGTTTATTATGTAATATAAATGTTCTTATTTTTACTTATCCTACAATGTTTCATTTCATTTTGTTTGTTAAAGTACAGAATGTTTAAATGTATAATAATTCAGAAGTTTGTTATTTTTTTTCATTCTTTACTTTTGTGGTTTGGATGCTTCTGCATCTGTCAAGTACCATAAATTTAATTTCCTGTCATTTGGACTGGACAGAACTTTTCTTTTTGTAACAAACTTTCACATTTTGCTTTCCTTGGTAATGGCCTTGGCACATTATACTGTTTTATCTGTGTGTACTTATTTGTTTACTTAATAGTTCTTTTTCTACTGTTTCACTTATTTGCTTTCTATTTATTTACTTATTATTCTTAATTTTTTTTAATACTTTTCTATGCTCTTTTAGCTAAAAATATGTGGGTTCGTAATCTGGAGAGTTCCATGGCTGTTGAAGGACGATGCATCAGGCTAGCTATTGTTACAGGATATGGTTAATTAGATTGCGAGATATTAACATAATGCAAATAGTTTGCTTGTAAGATGATTATTCTCGAGACCATACAATGCTTGTGTGATCTTATTTTCAACTTGCAGCTTTGACATGTGGTGATCAGGTAATTAAAGATGACATAATTCATTGCTAAGTCTGCTCGTGGTGCACATAGTTGATACACTCTTGCCAAAGATTTACGCAAGCTTATTTACCAACTGTGGCAAACAACTTAAATTAACAAATTTTATATGTTGTTTATTGATTATTGTATGTAACTTGTTTTATCAGGCTGCAGTGTCCATAAACTTTAACTCTTCTGCCATAGTATACGTTCACTGTCCTATCTCCTGAACAAGTTTCTTGTCCTACTAAATATCTTTCCTGGCAAGTTTCATTTGGCAGGACAACCACCTCACCTTTGCCTCGAAGCGAAGTGGAGCTCTAGCCAACCAGAGTGCAGTATTCTACTCATGTCATGTAGCCTTACATGCAGATAGTGTACGTTTGTTTCTCTTATTACATACTAATATCACTTCAAACTCTACATTATTACACTGATTTGTCTAATGTTTCCATCCAATGAAGCATAAAAATATATCTTATTTTAAAGTCCACTTCTGAAAAGAAAATTTTTAAGGGAAGGTATCAGGACTGCGGTTTGCTAGAGGGAAGAGGAATGGAACAACTCTTCCCTCCTCTTGCTGGACCGCACCACATGTGGCTGCCAGGGGAACTGAATTGTCTCCACTGAGCACAGACACACTTAATGGAATTACAGTATCGAAACATACTATTATTGTACCTGTAAATGAATTCAAAATATGGTTTAGACTGCTGATTACATTACAGTTTGATGCTGAATATTATGATGTGTACTGTGAAAATTATATTTATGACTTCAATAACTAGTATATTGCTATTGTAATGATGGTTAAGGCATTACAAAATATGAATTTTTCTGTATCGGTATGAATTTTTTATTATTTTTTTTATATACTGCATTTATTTTTATATTTTTTGTTTATTTATAGTGTTCACTTTTATGTTTACATATTTATTTTGAAATTAATTTTATTTTACCTATTTTCATACTTAAATATTTTTATTATATTCTGCTTTTGTATTAATATGTAACTGTTATTTAAATATTAAATTTTAATCAGTTTTTGTATTTATATATATGTAATTAAATTTTCATCTGTTTTTGTATTTATATATATGTAGTCACTGTGTAATTTTTTTATTTCATCACTTTATTATATGTTCACTTTTTTTTGTTCATTTGTATATTAATTCTTACATTCATTTTGGTTTGTTTGTTTATTAATTAATACATATATGTAATTTTATATTTTTAATTTTGGTGTGGCCTGGTAGAGCACAACATGGGATTTTGTTTTGGGGGAACTCCTATCTCTGTACCTGCTTGGTTTACATTAAGGTGCACTAGTATGTCCACACTTACCTTGCATGCGTGGTGGCATGTTAGACGTATAGGGTTGCTGGGCAGTACAATATGGCACTACACAAGTGAACATCAGCAACAGCATTCCTCTGTTAGAGTTTTTGCACACACGTTCCTCACAGAAGGGAAAGGAAAAGGAATTATTTACATGGCCAATGGATCACCCCTTGTAGCATTCCCTTGCACTGTTTGGAACATATGTTAGCAGATGCAAGACTGTGTATCAGAACACTTCTTGATCATTTCTTATGATGGTTAAGTTGAGGCAAGAAGAACATTGAAGAACTCTGCAGATGTTATGAGATTGGATGTATGATGCAAAACATTGGCATGTTGTTGCAGTCGCTACATGAAGTGTATAATAAGATGCACAGTGTGTAGGGAGCTGAAGCCTATTAAGATCAGTCGTACAGTGGACAGGAGTTCAGTTAGCCGGGACAAATTATAGTGACGGCACTCAATTGCTGGGTAGGAAAAGGGATGTCTGGAACCAGCTAACTTGTCCTTTAATCATCCTCTTAACTATTCTATCTTCTTCTGTACCTACTGTATATCATTTGAGATGTTGTTGATCTCTATTTTATGGTCTACATATATATTGACCTGATTGTAAATTTTGTAATATAGGCTGTTCGTTATAAACTGAGCACTCAGCAGAACTTGTAATTAATTAAAAGTCTGTTTTATTGGGCCAATATATGTTAACTTTTGAAGGCGTTGAAATATTTACCCTGGTTTTTAGTGACATGGAAGTTTTCATGTTAAAAATAATAAAGATGGCTGCAAAACTGCCGAAAGAAACCTTTATGGAGTGCTCACTTTATCTTGAATGGCCTATATCAATTATTTTCTTGGAAATATATGTGTGTGTTCTGTTTTTCCATTTAACTTGCTGAATTATTTAATAGTTTTATTAAATTATTTAAATTTTTTTGGGCTTTATGTCTCATTCATTGACAATAAGTGATTAGATATACTCTAGTTACATTGAAAATTTGACAAGGATAGGATCTGGGAGAAGAATCAGCCCAGGCCAACCATCACAGCATTTGCCTGGAGCGATTTAAGGAAACCATGAAAAACCTGAAATAACGATGGCTGTAGTAAGAATCTGAACCTAGGTCCTCCGCAGTGGTAGTTAAACCTTTTTAACGTCACTCCTCCTTGCTTCATTTAATAAACTTAAATTTTTTTTTTCATTACATAAACTGTGTGTTTTTTTTAACATGAATAGTGTGGATGCTTTACGCCAATCAAAACCTAAGTAAAATTTCATGTGTAAGATGTCATTGTTGCTCTCGTATTTCATTTGTCTCATTGGGTCATGATGTAACGTTTTTTCAAGGTAGGGTGCAGCAGCAGTTTTTCAACGAGGTCAAAGTTTCTGGTTGCTGTAGTGATAGACATCATGCCACTGTGCCACTGCTGACAAAACCATGTCATACCTGACCAGAACCAATTCATACAATATTTGATTTCTCATTTGTTAGATACTACAACTAGTATGTATCAGTTTACTGTTTAATATTTTAGTCTGGTTTCTCCTCTATGTGATTTGAATTTTAGACGTAATTCTTTTAAGAAAGAAACTTTTGTTTTGTAAAAGAAATAATAAACATTTTAACATGTAGATTTTTTCAGGTTGTAACTCCTGTTGAAGCTCACAGTCAAGAGACGGCAGTGATAGACAGTTATAAACAGATGAGTAGCACAGCATCTCCCAGTTCTGTTAGCAGTCGTGGGTCTCGCAGACCCCTAGGACGCCGATTCTCGTATACGTCATCAGGAAACAAGTAAGAAAGTTTAGTTTGTGTTCTAGGGTAAAAATTTTAATGCATGAAGTTAGTTATTTTTGTTGTGTCAGGCACAGAGAAGCTTTCTGGAAACAAATTTTTCTCTATAATAGTAATCTGAATTGATTTCTTTTCACAGAGTTGGAATCAATAGGTTTGTAAATTGTGTAGTTATGATATATGATTTTTTTTTCCTCTAGAAAGACAAATACTGTATGTGAGTAAGCTGTTCGTGGATAATTGAGCACTTTTAAAAGTATTCTTCCTGAACTAATAGTACATCCTCCCTCTGCATCAATGAAAGCATTGCCTTATGACTTATGACTTATGACATTCACCTAATTATGTTCTCGTTTCTTTGTCACTATGCCTGCCTCAGTTGTGTTGTCGGTTATACACTGGTGTATGATGCGAGACATCTTAGGTTTGAATCCTGGCTTGGGCATGGTTGTTGTGTTGTCTCATCTCACTTCACCTTCATCACCTTTTAAGACCTCATTGGTAAAGGACAGTAAAACCCTCACAATTCACCTCTGCCACTTTGCTGTTTACTTACTCTTTAACCCATTTTTCCATTATCCTCCTGTACGGTTTCATTGTACTGAATTATTTTCTTAAAGAATAAAACAATGGCATGAATACAAAAAAGGAATAGAGGAAGTTGACAGTTTGAGAGTATAGTTTGAGAATATAACTAAGGCATGTTAACAGAATGAGTAATTAGGGGATGCAGAGGGAAATGCTGAAATTGAGATACATTAGAAGAAGACTTAATGAAAGGTCGTGGATGAGATGGGAGGAATAGGTGAAGTAGGGAGTGAAAACAAAGGAAGCTGACTGGGAGAGAGTAAAAGAGAAAGATTGGTGCAATGACAGATTATGACAGATGCCCTTTACAGGCGCAACGGGCACTATGCCTTATTCTGCGGAGTTACTATCCTACTGCTGTCCACCATCTGATGTAAGATTGTGCAGGCATACCAGCCTTTGATGTGGACATTTGACAGTAAATGCTAAATAGAACTTGACATTGCTGTTGGTCAGTGGGTTTATTCAGGGTTCTCCTGTTCCCCTGTCATTGCATCCTGTCACTGCTCCATCTGTAGTACAGTCTCATTTTATGTCATCACTCATTCGTCTCTGGTCCTTTAGGTTGAGGGTTGGCGATTGACTCCCACCCCTATCTCGTAATCAGAATCATGGTTGAAACAGTGCAATGAGTCCTATTATCGGCACGTAGTTCCTTGGGCCTAGTTTAGATGTTATTTATAATGCTTATGTAAAGGCCGGTTTACACCAACGATAACATTGCTAATAACATATGTTTTCAACAAATTTATTAACAATGTTGTAAAAATGCTTGAAAATTGTTGACATGTTATCAACATTGTTGCCAACATTCTGTTATTAACTTTGTTAATATTTGTAAAAAAATGTTAGTAACATTTGTTGCCAACGTTTTGTTGATGACATTTGCTAGCAACAAGTTATGAATTTTAGAAACAAGTTTATTACTTTGTCACCAACAATGTTGATAACGTTATTTTTCCGACCCATTCTAGGACGGTCTAGATCAAAGGATGTTGGTAACAAATGTTACTAACAATGTTGTAGGCATTTTTGTCATTTACATTGCTATTAACTTCCGTTCACCATTCTTAGAACTTTGTTAGTAATGTTAGTGTTTTCAGCAATGTTAATAACACATTTGCTATCAACATTAATATAAAATAGTGAACCATAGCTTAGGATTCGTTGATAACATTTTGTAACTAACATTTTGTAAGTAACATTGTTACTGTTATTTTTTCGGTGTAAACTGGCCTTTGGGTACTTTTTGAATAATGACTTTAGTTGTTATACATGCACTCCAGGGTTTCTAGTGGCAATGTGTGGGACGTCCCGTACGCTCCACTAGTTGACAACAGTCCTACAAACTTGCTGCCTCCAAAGTTGGACAGTGACTCAAAACTAAATTCAGAGTGTAGCAAGTCAATCCTTAATGTGCCTGAAACAGAGCAGTTACCAAAGAGTAGTATATCTGACTCCAAACTTGCAGTGGACTATTTCACCAGTGTAGTGAAACAACAGCCTTCTGCTCCTTCAGCCACCAACACCACGGAGCCAGTAAGTTGCCTCTCAGTACATTAGGTTTGTATTGTATGTGCTATGTTTACATGAGTTCAGTGTGTTATAAGCTGTTCACAGTAACGTGAACATAGAAGACTGTTCCATCAATAATGTTTTACAGTAATAATGAAAACGTTTCATTGTGTATCCAGAAATTAAGTTTTAAGTACAGTGACATCTATACACTGGATTTATTACTTATGTTGCTCGATTGATGTTTATAAGTGCCAGAAAGATACAAATTAGCTGAAATAAAGAAAGTAACACGGGCTTAAAAAATGCTCAGTTTATCATGCGTAGCCTTTGCTTACAATTTGTATGCATTTGTGTATCAGTAACATGTATTTTTGCTGATTGAATCCTGGAAAAAAATCTAATGGAATTTTTTTTGTTTTCTAACCATTTGTGAATCCACAGGCTGTACTGAAACATTTTTGTCAGTTTCATTGCCTTCATGTATGTACATTTCACTTTATCTTAAGCGTATTCCTTGTAGTGAATTTTAGTTGTAGGTTCTGGTTGGCAGCTCAAAATCACAGAATAAACAAGAACATCAGAAGCGAACTAGTGTGTCGGCTCCTTTCATGTCGGTGAACTGGCGCACTAATTGGCTAGTGTTGTCCACCATGTTGTAACAGTGTTTTGATGTAATCATTAGATATACGGTAATGCATTTTCCCGTGCTATTATATAAAGTTTTTTCATGTTCAAAATACAGTAGCAGCAGTTATAGTTTGTTTTACATAAGTGGCAATACTTACAATCTGTAAACAAATTTGTGTTATGTAGCCTAACTAAAACCTGAAATATTTATTTCGTTGCCGCTTACGTAACAGGCGCTGGTCATACAAATGTATTTTCACAAGTCGTGATATTAAAAAAAAAATACTGAGACAACTTGCCTTACTGAATCCAGCGGAAATGACAAAAAAAAAAATTCTCTTCTTACTTTCCTCGGAACAATTAAATGCTGAACAATAGGTTGTCTCACAAGGCTTATTTTTATCTATCTGTCAAAGAAAAGAGATTAAAAGCATTTGTAAATGCTTGTAGCTTACAAATTACATGTACCTTCTAACTCAAACAAAAAAATTTAGGTACTACACAAAGTTATCACAACCCACAATATTACAAAAAAAACATACTTTCTCATGGTACACATAAGCCGTTAAAACACAATTGGTACATAGTGCCCAACTTAAACAAGCAGACGGCAATTTGCAAAAAAGGCTATGAAGTTTGCTGCTGATACCGTTGTTTATTCTGTGTCAAAACCATGAAACTTTTCAGAGCTGATAAAGAAACAGAAACAAGTTAAAATGCTTAAGAGTAATGAGGTCAAAAAAGTCACAATTGATAGTACACAAACCTGTTTTCAGGGTTTCTGGAAGTTAAAAGCCTGGAGCCAATTTTTGCCTGTACAGTATATAAAGTTGGGCTACCAAAGAACATTTATAACAAGATTTGACTGTATATGAGGAAATATTTTAGTTTTAGTTGTAGTTGTAGTTGAAAATACATAGTAGAACTAAAATAATATGACAATTGTAGTTTTGAAGCCCATTCTGTGCATTATGGTTGATGATTGCAGACGCTGGTACTTTTCTTTTAGTGTCCAGGCGGTTAGGTAGAAAATTTATTAGTTTACTACAAATATTTATGATCTTCGAATATAATTAATTTAGAAACTACATACTGATTGTGACGATTCAAATTTTAGAATGCAGTAGACGTGCTATAATCTGGCCTAATGTGGTAGCTGGTCAGGCTGGATATGCAAGAAGCCATACTACACGAAATACTAAATCATTAAAAATCAATTATATAAAGTACACAAACTTTGTTATATAAAAACAACTCTGCAGTTAAAATGAAAGGCTGTTACTGAATTGTTATGTGCATTGAGAATACATAAACCTATTCAAAGAAGTTGCAGAGATAGATATTTTCATAAAGGTGAGACCGGATTACATGGAGGACTGATCACTATGGCTGATTACTGTCTTCTGTGTTTGCACATTCCTTTTGTAGTGATCGTGTGTGGAATTTTTCAACAGGTTGCTTGTCGGCCAAGAGGCGAGGTTAACACGTCTGATTCACACCACTCCTTGACTGTTGCTCCAAGCAGTCAAGATGCTATTTGCCAGGAGGTTCAGCGTACAGTATCAATGAGCAGCGAGAACCACTCTGAAGCATTTTACTCAGCAGATGAGGAGATAAGCCCAGGAGGTACAACAGCTAGCAGAACTTCATCTCTCCGCCATACTAGTGCAACTAGCAATGTGGCTGCTCTGCCCTTTGTCCGTGAGAGCTATGTAACTGGGTAAGTTTTTGCTTTGTTTTTATTACTCTGTTGTACTTTATTGCTGTGTATGCCAGGTAAAGTTCTCTTCTGATTGCATACGTTGGTACCAAAGAATGACTTACAAATTAAGCGCTGTGACTTCATCATTATACAGTAGATACTATACTTGAGGTGGGACATGCTCATTACATCTAATTCTTTTATTGTCGCAGGAAAAAATTCTCAAGTGAGTTGAGTATTGTACCAAGTAGTTCAGCCCACATGGTACCTCTGACACACACCTTATCTACAGGGGCAGCTAATGTGGAAGTTATCAAACCACGTCTTTCTAGTCACCGTAGTGATCATGAGATACACACTCAAGAATATCGCAAAAATGAGTTAATACGTGCTTCAAATGTGGACTTGGTGAGTGATACAGTTACCAACTTTTTTTTAATGAATTTTATTTTAGTGATTAGTTAAATAACTGAAGTTCACGAAAATAAGTTCCTTATCATTCGTACTAAACATGAATCTTTCCTATTTACTAGGAATGGGTCATTCTGTTCTTTAGTTCCTCGAATCCCCAGTTCTACACTTCGCAAATGTAACCTTTTTCAGTTATCTAAAAGATTGTTTCTTAGATGTTAGGCTTCACCACATTTAAAACACAACCATTTGGGGCTTGTAAAATATTACTTTTGATAAATTTGTTTGCCAGACCTTTTGAAACATTACTGTACATTAGATCCCATATTTTACAAGTCCTGTATTTTATGAATCAGCGATTTTACTTGGTCATCCAAGGGCACTGTAAGACAAGACCCCTATTTTACGAGTCCTCAGTTTTACAAGACAGCAATTTTACGAGGTCATAATCTAGTACCATGAAGCATTGTGAAATCAAGGTTCTACTATAATTTGTTGCTTGTATTATTATCTAGGTAATTGAAGTACACATAGCAGCAACGTAAAATGTAAATATTGAGAAACACTACTCAACATTAAAACATTAGAATATGGCTGTAATATTTTCGTACACAGTGCCAGTTCTGAGATTGTGTTACAGTAGTTACAGGCCCATTTATAGGCTGATCTGCGGCAAATGATAATGTAATATTGATTCATTGCAGTTACGTCAAATTATAAAATACTTTAATGCTGCCCCCCTCCCCATTTTTAACACTTGAGTATTGTAATGTTACTGTCTTGTACAAGTACCTGAGACCCACTTGGGCCGACAAATTGTAGCACACCATGTGTTGCCACACTCGTCCCTAGTCGCTCTTTACTTATAATATAATCCTGGGTTCAACCTACACTCGGCTAGCTATCGTTGGGTTCAGTGGCAAAGTCAAGAGTTTCTCTCTCCCTTCGGATACAGTTCGAAACGAAAGGAACGGGATTTCACAGGAATACCAGAACAGACACTTTACCACAGGGATACTTATTACCCACAAATAATAAGAGCGAAGTTCAGTTCTCGGATGTTTACTCAGAGCACCGATTCAATGCAGCGTGCACAACGTACAAGTCGCTATACACAATCGCGGTGGGCTGACCTCAATTTACTTATTACGGGCCAATTACTTTCACCGTGAATTCCAATCAAAACTCTTAATGCGCAGCACGAGGGCTCACGTTACCGAAACAAAATACATGCTTGCTAGCCTATTGCTAAACCCTCCTCGCCACGTGGTGTACCCGCAGGCACGCTCTCTCCGCACACACGTCCGTTCACTCCGACATCCCGACAGCTAATAAAAAAAACAAGCCTCGCAAGTGACCAGCCACAATGGCGTCCTCCCTTCCGGTTAAATGTTCTATAACCTTCTATCAACATAAAATAATCGGTCTGGATACAAATTAAACAGACTAAACTCACAGAAAAATCGGCAAAATTCTACTGAACTTGAAAACGTACTTCAACATTTTAGTGAAAATTATAACAATCAAAATTATATTAAATAAAATCTCGGCATCGGACATAGCCGGCCGTACACCCTTCAGTACCCTCTGTGAACCCCTATCGCCGTCGCCCCCGCGGCTCCATGGCCGGGCTGGCTGAACTCATCAGCATATTTCCAAAGTAAATACCAAAAACCTTCCAACTGTAATAACTTTTGAACGACACAATTCTCGTAAAATTTCCAAGAGTCCAATGTTGCTTAGAATTTCATGCTGATTCCAAAAAGTCCACACAAGACATATTTACCTTAAATTCAGTGTCATCATAACATTAAGAACTTGGAACCATTTCAACTCCCTCAAAACTTGAGAATACATTATTTAACGTTAAACCTTCCAAAGAGAAAACTTATTACTAGATTTTGTATCCATACCGATTTTCTGTTATTTTACCGTATCGCCAGGCCCAATAGCGGTTTTACTTGTAGCATAGGTCTTTTACATGATTTCTTGTTCAGCAAAATAAATACTTCGACAATACTCAAACCGCCTTAAAATTGCTGGATACAATTAGTTTAAAACCGAATGCTCTCGCCTAGCACACACACTATATTAAATTTAAATGAATTACTAGTGTTTACTGGTTCGGCCCACCGCTCATAAATTAATTACTTCAAATTACAG
>PNEQ01120447.1:0-10115 GCA_003012365.1 Medauroidea extradentata | reverse complement strand
CTCTACACAGACAAATGTGTCAAGTCCCGGTTACAACTTAAACTATACACAGGTCCTTAATAGCTATTCTAGGTGATCTCGATGCACTACACACTGGCAAGGCAAGCCGGGTCTCCCGTTCTCCCGAGCGACTCATCCTAATCTTCATCCTATACCTAGTGATCGCAAGACATGGCGGGATTCCATTAGACCTATGCTGATGCCAGAAACACATATAAATAGGCTTTTAGTTCTTAATGGTTACACCGAAAGCTACGTTACGCTTATGCCAAAGAAAGCTATTATCTCACACCACAAACAGAATTTGGAAAAATAAATAGGGTGGGCAGACCAAGTGCCTTACAACCAGTCCACCTAGACCAGTGCACTAGCTCAACGATCACCCAGCCAAAACGGCAGGGATGAAAACTCGAACATTTCTCTTTAATCTGTAGTCAAGTACTCCGGAATTTACTTTTGTAGGTTACGTCGCCTTGTAGACCAAATTTAGAATTGTTTTTAGAAATTACAGTAGCAAATTTAGAGAAGTTAGTCTCGAAATGATGTACTCCACTATGCTCCGAGACTGTTGGTGTATTATATTTTTTCAATTTACATCGGCATAAAATGCTCTGTTCGTCTTACCACGGTGGATACGGTTCACAGAAAATGACAAGCAGAAGTGCTTGTAAAACGTGTCCCTAACCAAGCAAATTCATGTACAGTATCAAAACTAATTATTACGATTGTGTGCTTTATATATCCAAGGTTACTTCCAAACTTTTTTTGCTTCATTCAAAATTAAAATTGAAGTTTTGACTTTTGCAATTATAATGTCTCGCACCTAAAGTAATGTTTTGATACGTTTTTGTGACCTAAAATTGTGTAGCTTCCTCGTGCATATACGAGGATATAGAAGGTGTGAAATTATTTATTTATAAGCTGCAGAGGAAAATTTTTGTAAAAATTATCATTACAGTAATGTTGTAGTTGAGTTCTAAAGTGTGGGGAATACAATTCTTATCTAATGTCAAGGTTTTATAATTAAGTATGATGGATACTTTGTTCATTTTCATTGATTGGCGATGTTCGTGAATAATTATGTGCTTTGTTCACTGGAAGCAGCATTTTTTAATGTACGTAGTTGAAATAGCTTTGTTTCGCAGTTCTGTTTTTACATAGTTTATTTGTACTGGCTTCAATTTGAGTAATTGATTTTTATCGCCACGCAAGTTTCGCAACTCGTGTGACCTGGTATTTCCTAAAATTGGCCTACAAGTGGTTTTTGTCATTCAGCGAGTCGTGAATCAAATTGTGATACCTACATTATTTCTAAGCAATTCAGAGCTAACTTGTTTCACTCAATTCCTACATGATATCTACAGTAAATTTGACTGCCATTGTAAGTGTTCACTAAGGTAGGTTTGATTTGTGTAGACAGCAAACATATGTGAAGAGATTTGAAAGTGAAACAGTCTCACGAATAACTATAAACTGAAAGTTAAGCCCTCCAATCTTATGAAATAAAGAGAATCCCAACAGAATCTCTCTTAAATAAGCATACAATGGATTCAAACTCTAAATTTTTATGTTTTCGTCATATATTTTTATGATAATGTTAATTTTAAGGTTAGTATACATGGTGGTGCTTGTGTTGTAATAAATTAAGTTAAATGTGCAGCACAGACAGAGAGAATATGTTATAAAATATTATTATTATTTCACATGTCACTTTAATATTTTGCATGTATGTACTTTATAAACAATACAAAAAAAAAAAAAAAAAACGTACCACACTTGCGATCATCTTAATTTTCGGAATAAAAATACTGCATTTCTAGTGACTATATTGCCAACATATACTTTATAAGCATTACCAAAACTCTTTTAACAGCCTGGTAACTAACTTGGGAATAAAAACTGCTGATAAAACACAACTGGGCACTTTACAAGAGAATAAGGTAACACTGTGTTAGCTAAGCTTGTTGGTTGAAAGTTGATTCAACTGGCCCTACATGTTACAAACGTTGGTACTTCCTCCACTTCCCTAAATCTCTTCACTAACTGATCCACTGATTCTAGAGTGGAGGAAGCGATAATTGTTTTTAGTACTTCTCCACGCTCTTACTTTTGGTTCACCTTCTCCAACCACCCCAAAGTATTAATGGCAACAAGGTTTCTGGGTGCTTCCTGAATTTTGCCCTGCCACAGAACTTCAGAAAAAAAACTTCAGCACTTAAAAGCACATAAAAATCTTCTGGTATGCCGAAATTTCGATCAGCAATTACTAAGTTAACTAAGTGAGGCCATCTCTGCGTTTTGATTGGTACTTGGGGGAACAGATAATGCTCTTGTGATGCGTCTGCTGGTACGTCACAACAAGGTAAAGACTGATGGGATGAATAGGTGTTGGTGTAGTGGTGTCTGATCTGAACTTCCCCAGATACTCAGCGGTGAAATTAAGTAATTTTAAAGTCATTACCCAGACGTCTGTGAATTGATTCCAGTTTTGAACTTAGTGGCACTGCCACTAACTCGTTAGATTCTTCGGTTAAGTGAACAGTGATACTTCCATATAGATAATAACAATTTAAAACTTGTTGAGCTGCACTTCTCTATATTTTCAAAGCTTTTTTTTATTACTTGTTGCAAATTACATAATACTGAACATATCCGACACCGTACTACTACAACTTTATACTGTAATGGCTCCAAAACAACTTATATCTCTTCAGCTAATCTCACTGTAAACACCCGCATGTTCGCCACAGAATTATTATTTACGCATTGAAGCTCTTTTTTAAGTTCAAAGTTATTTGATCCCAACACTGGATATTCAGCCAACAGTACAAGTGATCAGACTCCACAGCGATTATATTAGAGGTTAAACTTCCAGAGATTACTTGTCGCTGTTCCTGACATACTTGAAATGATTACACTGCTTCAAACTACCTCTAATAACATAAATGAAAGAAATGGATTGTCTCTAATTATGCCAGCGCCCTGTTGGTTTCACTGCGCAGCCCCACTTCTTTACAATGCCTTCGCGCCTCCTGCCTTGCCCAGCCATCTTTTGAAGACTGCCCTTACATCATGGTACTACTGACATGACTGCTTCTGCCAGGCGACACAAGACTCTTTCATTGTGAGGCGAACATAGCAAGTAGTTGCGTGCTAGACGGAGTGGGACTCAAGTGTACCTGAAAATTTACAGTAACAGTTTAACACATTTAATTTTACCTTACATTGCTACCAATAATTTTCATTAACATTTTACAACAGAAAGAACATAAAATATCCATTAGTTATCTTAATTTGGGACACACTCAGTCATCAAATGGGTTCTGAGGCACAGTACCTTGCCAGTGCTCCATTGCACACAGCAATACCACCCATGATGATACAAACAAGGAGCTTGCCGACAGGGCTGCATGCCCGCATGTGCTTCCTTGCGCCAGAACTTTGAACTGCCAAATGAATCACATCCAAGAGGAGGCAAACTCATTGTCAAAGTGAAATTCTCAAAATCATAAATGAAGCAAACTACATTAAAAGTTATTTAGTAAAGTTGCTTAAAATTTAATTATCTTTAAAATGAGTCGAAACACGATACCAAACAAATAAATTTGACCCATTAAATGACTACTTCCGAATTATCATTAGCAGTTAAATTCAAAAGTTAATTTAAAAATTTTAATTTGAATGTCTTTACTGGTACCCCCAATTAATATATTGATCCTGCAGTACAAATCCTTGATACACCTCACATTTAATTAACTTGGAGCAATAAAATTGTATTACAAAAAAAAAAAAAAAAAACTAAGTATTTCCTTAAAAAATAGAAATTTCCATTTTATATAAACTAAACTTATGGGCTGTGTGTCAATGCACATCATGCTATCTGTGACAGCACCACTGCTTGAACCTTTATTTTTTTTTTTTCTGAAACCCCTTGTGGGACTACCTTACATTATGTTATTTCTTTTGCTGATGAAAGGGAGTTTGAGCTAAAGCTGTAAATGGTGAATTACAACGCAAATAGGGTAACTTCAATCTTTGAGCACAATCTTCTGGGATGAACAATGCCTGTGACTCGTAATCTCTGAGAGCTTGCATGGTATGTGGCTGTCCTACAGTGTCAAACACCTTCACCACTGCAGTTGAGAAGAGAACAGTAGATGACTTCATTTGGGTTCCTGTGCAATACACTGATTTTTCTGTAGGGAGTGGAGTGATCATTGCCTTGTGATGTGGAGAGATCATAATCCTGGGAGTCATCTATCTGTTGGGATGGTAAATGCAAAAGGGTGTGATGCTTCTTACAAGTACGACAGGTAAATTCCGAGTTGCACTCTTTTAGGAAATGTTTCTCTTAAGCCATTGATAAATAACCTTAACTCTTTCATGCGATGCCACCTTTGTTCACTTGACAAGAGAGAAAAAGATTCTCATTTTGCAGTAGAATGTTAACCTTTGCAGTGTGCACTGACTGAACATAATCAGTACTTGCCGGAGGTGCATCGGATATTGCATGTAGATGATGTGATGCAGTAACTCTGGGCTAATGATATCCCTGAATTAAGAGATTTTTTGCCACTTCGTAATTGGTATTGGTCACAGGCAATGGGGACACCAAGGCACTTGCCTCACCTTGCAACGACGACTTCAGGTATATAAATTTTTCCACTTCATGTAAACTGCCATTATTGTGAACAAGAGTTAGTGACAGTTCGTAAAACACTTGCCACTGAGTTACTTCTCCTCAGAATTTTGGCAGCTCAATTGCTGGCTTTTTAAGCGTCAACTGCCTGTCTGATACATCTAATTTCGAAGTGCAAGCACCCAAATTCATTTCTAGTCTATCTTTCATGAAGTCAATTTCGAAAAAATGTTGAAAATCAAATTTGTTCCAAAAGTCAGCACAGTTTTCTGGTGATGTTTTATTTTTGTTATCAAGACACACTAAAGTTTGTCATATCCTTTTCAAACCTTTTTCTTGAGTTTGGGGAGTTATTTGCATATTGAGCTAAATAATGCAAATTTTTCTTTGTCTTCTGGGTATGCTAACACCTTTTTCCTGCCTTCCTTTGGTGTTATTGTACCTTTTGTTTTCAATGCACTTTTGTTTGACATGTTTACCGTATATCATAACTCTGATCAGAAGGAAAACGTTCTAAATTGCACTTGATAGTGCAGTCAACAATATATATCAGTACTTTTTACAAGAATTCCATCTTTCAGAAATTATAATTGGCATGACCACTTAACTTAGTTCACATCAATTCACGTCCAAGACAAATACCTCGCATAGCTCAAATTCGTGATCTTGACAAAAGTGATTGGCCTAACCTCATGTCACGACTCAAAACTCCAGTTGAATCAAATAAATTCACAGCGGACAACAACAATCCAGAGATGCTCACTGAATGACAATACGACTTGCGATTACTTCCAAGAGGCGCGTGCGACACTGTTTTTGGATCACTTCACTGACAAAATGAGATAAACAAAGGAAACATGAAGTGATAAAACCATGGTAATAATTCTTAAATCCGGCCCGCATTGACCATGTTCAAAACGAGAATAGTGAATGAGAAATCCAGAGGACTGTCTACAAATTCCAGGGATTTCAATAAGCAACTTTCACATCCGTCATCTTGCCACACCACCGTCGAATTACAACAGATGCAGGGTTGCCAACAAATGTCTTTGAATCAAATTGTCTCCAGCAAGTGTAAATTACTGCCCTACCCAAATATGTACATTTAAAGTTTATGGTTGTCACTAGCATTATTTACAACACAAACAATGAACAATGTGGGAACATTTTGTTCTGGATGTGGATGAAAAATATGCTCAGTGCTAACATTACCACACCAAGATTAGAAAAGGAGTGTCAAAAAATGTAAAATTTAACTAAGCATCTTTGCAGTCAACATAGTGACAAATTTTCTGCAGAAACTGAAATAATAAAAGAGTTGCATTACTTTCACAACAATCACGTGTAAAATTTTGGTGATTTAACTGCATCTGAGGCACTATGAGGTAATCCTAAATTTGTAAATGAACATTCCAAGGCAGCTGGTGATTATTCTAAATTGGCAAATAAAAATATTTTTCGTTCCGAAAGTTTAAATTTATCAGTGCATTCAATTGCATATTTTTTTTTATTTTCAAACTACACAAATTCAATTGGAATGTTTTAAACTCCTAATTGTGCACTGGTTTCAACTTGCTGTATTAGCTGCTCTGATGGTACACCAATTTTATTATTTCTTGTGAAACATAAGTTAGGATATTTTGGTACGATTAAAAAAGTCAGTTTCAAAATGGGTTCTATTATTCCTTCTTCAAAAATATAGCCTTTGATTTTATGACATGTTACATATTATAAATATGGCTTTGATCTGTTTTGGTTCATAGTGCTTTTTTTATATCATGATTTCAGTTATTATAATTTCCAACATTCTACAAAAAACATAATACACTGCAGAGTAAGCCTATATGTTTTTATTTTTTTCTTCTTCTAAGCGCTTGGTTTGCTTTGAAGTTGAGATAGGAACCGAAACCGAAGTGAAAAACCAAACCGAATACCAGAATGGAACTGGAACCAACAAAATTATGCAACTTACCCATCACTATTATTTACTGTTGACATTCACAATGTTAATGTAACTGTAACTGTATTCATACTGTAATGTTTCGCCAAAAGATATGTAAACAGAGATTTGAAAACTACTGAGGAAATTTAAGTACAAGTATCTCAGGTTGAGGAAATGAAGGACTGTTTTCTCCCAGTATACTGTAGAAAAAACTATTACCAGCATTATACAGTAATGAGTTTCTACTGTACATGATAATTATATAACCTTATAGCTGTTTGGTACTTGTAGTAGAAGAAGTTTTATTTTCCCAGCATCTTAATACTAATACTGTATAGGTTATAATGCATATAATTACTGACATTAGTTTTGAAATTGTGCAGTACACATTGGCACAGTGTCACAAATAACAAATGAAAAATAACTGGAATATGTGAGACAATGGTAACGTGCAGCTACTGGTTCCAATGTGATTGTTTTTATTTGTAAACATTAATTTGTGTAATGTTTACAAATAAAAACAACTTCTTTAATAAGAAAATGAACAATGCAAAGAATGAAATTATTTTGCTACACATTCTTATCCTATAATGTGTGAAGAAATTATTTATGGCAAGTGACGGTATCTCCATGATATGTCTGTGGTGATACATATTTTCTTATTCTTTTCTAAGAATGGCCTTCAGATATACTTAGGACCCCGACGTGTTTCTTCTCACCGTTTTTAAGTTCATTCCATGTGTGTTCATTAGTATTGCAGTTGGAGGATTGAGGCATTGTTTTTAAAGGATGCAAGTACCTGCCGTTTTGGAACAATGGAACATCTGCATTTAATTTTGGCCTACAAATTTTTTATAGTGTTTTATGCTTTGACAAAGCTGAGGGAATACTGTCTTACAATGCATACAGATGGCATTGCTTGACTACTATTGCTTATACTAAACCTGTGACCATTCATAGAAAAAAAACTACTTCTTTCCTCTGGAATGTGACTAGGAGTAAGAAACCAAGAAAGGTAGTGAAGGTGTGACAGTTTAGTAATACTTAAGAAGGTAATATATGTTCCATGTCAGACTGGAAATTTTATTAAATGTCATTGTATGGAGCTTACAGTGAAAACTGAAGAATTCAAATAAGGCGGGTACTGATCCACCTTAAGGTTTGAAGTGTATTTTACACCAATCCACAGCTAAAGAATTTCTGATGTATGCTTAGGATTGTCATCCTATTGAAAATAGTTGTTGTTTCCTATCCCCAACTTCTTATCACTGCTGTTCAGATTGTATTGCAAGAGGTTGATTAACTGAAACATATCAAACCTGTCTGCAACGTAAACTACAGACACAAGATTAACCATAACCTCTAAAAGCCATGTTGTAGTTGTACACTGTTAGTTTCCGATTCTCATTTTTCAGAGCCTTTATCATGTTCTTTAGATACCATTCAGTACTGGATTTTCATCACTCATTTATTGGCCATCATTCTAATAGATGTGAAATTCACTTTCATTTGACCAGAGAGCTTCTGTCAGAATTTAACACAATTTTTGTAATACAGTGTATTTTTGAACAAAACTGGTAAACTTCAACAGGTTAGGTTATTCCTGATAAAAATATACACTAGATGAAAATATGTGACTTTTTTTAAAAATTATTCTTAAGGGAACTATGGGTTCCTGTTTATCTATATTTGAATTTTTGTTGTTAAAAATAATAAAAACTACTTGCAACTAAAGAACAAATCAACAAATAGGATTTTGTAAAACTGAATCCCTTAAAATGTGGTTCATAACATCACCTCCCTTCAGCAGAAAAATAGTGTGTTGCTACCCTATATTTGCATGAAAATAAATTCAAATAGTAAATTGAAAATGATGTGTTAAGACTTTTGAATCAGCGCATCTTAATTACCCTAGAAAGGTTTCTTGTCAGACCACTCTGGAAGACTTCTTACAAGACAAGAAATACTTTTGGAAAGATAGTGTTCAAAATACATACAAAATAAGTACCATGGCATGTAAGCTACACACAACACGTGAACAAGTGGTAAACATAGTAGCGACCGGTGAAGTCAGGTAATGGATGTTCACACATTGTCTGGAAAAGTAATTAAAAAATAAAATTTGTAATTAAAAACTGTCACAAATTGTGTCTCACACTAAATTTCTTGTTGTTTTACTAAACATTTCATGATACAGAATGTGAGTTAAAATCTCATTACTAGCACTGAAAGTTGATTCATTTCCTTTTATTTAATTTCCAGGAAAATTTCAATATGGATCTTAAATGAGCAGTAAGTATTGTAAGAGTATCATTTTTGCAATTAAATGATAATTAATTTCCTTATTCGTAACGTCAGACATTAAAATATTATTTTCTAGTAAGGTTATTGGGTAATATTTCATAACTTGGATGCAATGTGTAAAAATACTGTTCGTGTGAGTATACATTCATTACCTGCATTCTTTATGATTGACATTTGTTTAACATTTAAAACCACAGCATCTCCTCGCCAGTTTGTTCAAGGATCATGTCACATATTTCCTCAGACAGAATGTTAGTTGGGCTTGATATTGGATAAAGCGTAACTGCTGGCATCTAGCGAGGTGTTTTATAGTTGTGGGAATATAACACGTGCTGCGCCAGTAAACACGTGCTGCGCCAGTAGGTGCTGTTGTCACCAAGATGTGAAAGAAGTACAACAGTTTCTGCGATTAACAGGCATGAACGCAGTCAGACCTCTTCAATGTTAAAACTCCCATAAGAGACGATGTCATTTTGTCGTACGCATGCGCAGAGAGACCGAGAAGGGAGGCCGAGAGAAGAGCATAGCTTTGTTGTGCGCAGTACAGTGTTGCAACATCGCAGCTTTACAGGATAAAAACTCCGTGCATTTGTAATTGGTTAGACAAACATTTCAAACTGTACTAGCGCTACAAAACACACAAAAATGTTTTAAATACTGTACAAAAATGCCTCACAGAAAAGTAGGTGTTAATGTGAATTTGTGCACTTATATTCCAGCCACTATTGGGTAAACATTTTGGTATTTGCCTGCACGGCGGGCATTTGATTGCATAAATGCAAGATGCATAGTTATAGGCTATTCAGTATAAACAGAGCACTCGGAAGAATTTGTAATTTATTACAGATATGTTTTATTGGTCCAGTATATGTTAACTTTTGGTAGTGTTGAAATGTTTACAATGGTCTTCAGTTACATGGAAGTTTTCATATTAAAAATAATAAAGAAAACTACAAAACGGCCAAAAGAAAACGTTATGCAGTGCTCACTTTATCGTGAACAGCCTATAAAGAACTTCACTTGCATGCTGCATGCAGGTGACTGTAAGTTTGGTTCTTGTACACAAGGGCAGTTCCTGTACAGCTCCTGTTGTTTTTAATTGCTATAGGTCTTTAAATGAACATTAGTGGATGTTGGTGGCAATTTTTTTCTTCTTCTTGCCCACACTCCCTCCTCCACTTTTTTCCCCTCACCTCCTTTCCCCTTACCACCTTTCCCCTCACCCCCTTT
>PNEQ01120443.1:0-10358 GCA_003012365.1 Medauroidea extradentata | reverse complement strand
TTGCCTGACTTGTCTGTAGAAGTCATTATTTTTCCTATCATATGAATTCTGTTTAAATATACTTCTTATGACTTCTACAGGCGTTTGGTTTCCATTTGGTCAGTAGCTCTAGTAATAGAGATATTGGTTGGCTTTTCCTATATTATCTCATCCTTTATTAAAGTGAAAGAAAAGGTTTCACAATATTTTTTCTTTACAGGGCCAGCTTGTTTTCACACTTAAAAACTGCTGTGGGAGGGTTTCACCACCAATAGTTAGTTCTTTGTACTGTATTAAAACATAATCTAACAGTATTTATTTATTTATTTTTTTATATTCAGGATCTTTTGGTGCACATGTATCAGGATTTTCCTGCACATTAAGAAAGCTGTATTCTTCATTAAGATGAGATGTAAACATCATCCCAATATTTCTGCATCACTAATAAATAATCTGTTAAACTATCCATTAAGAAAATTTGCAAGATGTGAATTAAAATTTTTCTTGAAATTTTTTTATAATATGAAGCTACATTTCTCAACAATTTATTTACATGAAGATTCAATGTTTGTAGCTGGAAGAGGTTTATATGTTGACATGATTCATCAGCTGAATTTTTATTTAATGCATTCAAAACTAATTATGTATGTCGATGATCTATCTTTTTCAGGAAAATAATTTCCAGAATATTTGAACCACCCTCGTGTGATATGGAACCTACCATCTGGTTTACAACACACGAGAGAGTATTCTTACAGCACAGAGATATGAGAGTATGTTCACCAGAGTCTCGTACTACAGCTGCAAGAACTGAACTACTACTTATTCAAGACGAACGTGTGATTAGTCTTCGTGGAGTTGAAACACAGTGTAGTAGATGTGCCGGTTTGGAAACGTGTTCGGTCTGATTTTATGAAATTGGGAAATACTTGGTTACTTTATTTTTTGTTAAAATGTGTATCTCCAAAACCAAATCCTGGCCCCGCTGTGATGATAGGTACTGGTTTCTGACCAATTTCAAATTTTCACAAGCATTATCAAAACCATTGTCAGCCAAATTTTATTTAGGCCCAAATAATCCAGTGTGTTAGAAGGGCGTTGTTGTCTGAAATGTTTATTACAACTAACTTGTTTTGGTAGATGCCACAAAGTGAAAAACTTTAATGTTATTTTCAATAAACACAGTAAACTCTCGCCAGTCCGTGGTACTCAAAAATCAGTGGTTTTCTCAAATCAATGTCCGTTTTGATTGCAACGTGCTGCACCGTGCTGCACTGCACCTAGCTTTTTCGAGTTTGTGCTGCACTGTGCCGCACTGCTACAGAAGCAAGCATGTTAACGGCACTAGTAGCAGCAGATGCGGCAAGCCCAAGGTCAACGTATCTTCCCGGAACACAACAAATCGATAAGATGTGCACAGACACTGCTCCCGGTATTTGTTAGTGTTGTCTGTTGTGAGAATGGCACCGGTAAGAAAAAGAAGCACGCAACGTTAACACTAAAACAAAAGTTCGCTATTTGCAAGAAATTGAAGCGTGGTGTAAAGGTTTCTACAGTCAAGGAAGAGTATGGCATCGGCGAGACAACTGTATACTGCATTAAAAAGAGTAGCGCCAAACTTAAAATGTTTATGTCGAACAGTGAGTCGGAGAAAGGATTTCATGATCGGAAAACACTCCACACTGACAAACTACATGATTTGGACAGTGTACTGTACAAGTGGTTTTCATTAAAATTGTAAAAAAAAAGTAGAGGAGATGAAGATAACGATGGTAACGAAGCAGATGTTACATGGATTGCGGCCGCTGCTGCTTAGGACATGCTAATGAAATTTTCAGAAAGCAAAAAAGACTGTTACCCTGTGCCGGAGATAATGCAATGCCATATCCTGCATTCTACCTTCCTTCACAAAAGAAGACAGGCCATCAAACAGACATCCACACTCACATGGTGGGACTATCGACACAGCAACATAGTGAGCAGACTGCTTACACCTCGTGTGCTAATTGCAACTCTAGAAATAATTAAAGTCTACTTTTTGTGCGTTTCTTTAGTTTAATGTGTGTGCAAGCTATTTGACGTAAAAGTGTATAAATATTACTAATCTGTGCATAAAGTGTTAAATGTTTATTTTTCCGTGCCTTGTTTGGAAAAATCAATGATTGCGGTAAGTAAAATTTAAGGTATTGCTATGTGCACTGCAGTTTACTTCGCCGGCATATGGGCAGAGAAGGAAATAGTAATCACTGTTTTTGCTTCTCTGTGACAATGACAAGTTGTTTAATACTTGACGGCTCGCAGCCGGCTGCCCGTGCCCAGAGCCGGCCGGCCAATGTTGCCAAACGTGTTCAAGATGCCTTTTTTTTCTAAATTATTTTATTTCAAATAGCATTGGCTTGTACTTGTTAAGTCCTCAATTTACGTCGGGGATGCATTCCTAAAAACCACGGCGTTAAATCAGGATGACGTAAATTGAGGACTTACAGTATATGAAACTTTTTTTTTTAATTTTGAAAATTTTTTCTATGGAAAATACAGCATTTCAAAAATCTGTGGTTTTCAGAAATCCGAAGGTCACGAATCCCCTAGACCCCCGGATTTGTGAGAGTTTACTGTATTCTGAACTTATAATTGTGTTATAAAGGAAACTTTCATAGTTGCCAATATCTACATTTGTTTTAAACATAAATTATCTCTATTAATAAGCATGGCAACATGGCAGAAATAATTTGTGAATTAGTTTGTACTAATATTTACAGTAACTGAACACTTACTGAGCTATAATCCTTCTGCAACATGTAGTATAACATTCAATAAAAGAACATACTCAACCATTTAAATGTTTCTGTTTTTATGTAACTTCTGTTAATGCAATGTAGTTTTTCAAGTTCTTGTGAAGAGAAAATGTTGAGGTACTAAGCAACTTATTACTTTTTATTCGGAAACTGTGATATTACTGATATAGTTGTATAACCAATGATTTTGTTAAACATGTACGTGTGCAATACAAAATATGTAAGAAAAATTTCTCTTGCATGTTACGTATACCAAAATATTAATCTTCATGTGACCTACCTGGAAATGTGTAACTGGTTTAGCCTCTACAAATTGCTTAGGTGTACATAAACTTAAGTGGTTGGCGATAAAGTGAGCACTTCTGAAGACAATCGTGTCTAGAACAATATTTAGCAAATATTTGTGACTAAGTAAATTTTTGAATATGATACTATCTAATTGAGAAAATTAACTATGGTTTCAGTAGTGCTCATTTTATCCTGACCCATCTGTACTTAGTAGTTGCAGTGTTCGGTGAGAATAACTCAACACATCATATTGCTGTTCCATCTCTGCATCTTCCCATACTTCAAGTATAAATATAAATATTTAAGTGTTACGATTTAGTACATACAAACAGATTTTTAATTTTATTAAGAAAACAATAATTTATAATTTTATTGAAGAAACAATACCGCCAGTTGTAAAAATAATGTGTTGCATTAATTTTTTTTTAAGTTCATAAAAAACTTTAAACGGAACTTCAGTTAAGAGTTCTTCAAGGTAGTCAGTACGATAATGAGTAATTAATATACGGCAGAGCTATCCCATTATTTATTACAAAATTTAGTTTTTGTAGTAGGCCCCTACTGAAGAAATTCATCATCATCATCATTGTGGTGATACATTTATTTATGCATGTCCAGAAACCTCCATTAATATTGCATATACATGTCAATATTGTGTTTGTATATTACATATTTAGACAAAACATCTCCAGTACTCAGCAACTCTGAATGGCCCTATCAGTTGCTTTGAACATTACAACAGTAAAGAGTGCTCCGGTGTTAGAAGATTCTGCAGTTGAGGATATTTCATCAATGCTCAGGATGTGCCTGATTGTCTCAAACTTCAAGGAGGCATCTAGTTTAAACTGTATCATTGTTTATGTCCCAATTAGATAAAGTAATAAAGTGTTCCACTGGAACCATGCACAAATCACTATGAACTGAATGAAACAGACTAACATAAAAACATTGCTGCACAAACAGAATACAATAATATAAGATTAAAAACAGAGAAACTGAACATTTTGTATATTGCCTTAGGCACATGAAAGTGTAGATGTATCCACCAAATTATGTAAATTGTAGAACACAACTTGTACACATTTACAAGCAGGGTTAAAAAATAAGTTTACCAGTGTTAAGAGGTACGTTGGGACAGTCAGTGACAAATTAGGCCAACAAATAAACAGCAGAAATACTGCAAGCACGTACTTGTCAATGTTTTAAGGAACAGGATTGTAAGAATCATGAAGCTAATGATGACTGGGAGTAACTTAAAATGCTAAGAATGGGTTGGAGAGTATACAATATACAGGAATTTAACAAACACCCAACCAATTGAAAAGGATGTATATAATTAAAAATACTGCATGTAAATTATTTTAAGTTGTAAACAAATTTAGTGATCTATATAATGCTTCTCTCAAGTTTGTGGCATCCTAGTTCAGACAATTGTTCCTTCACACACACTCAGGGTACAGTCATCTATTTTGGTAAGTGACATGCTTTGTGGCCTTAAACCACCTAAATTTAAAATAATTTTGTCTGAAACAAGTCAGTATTATTTAAAGTAAAAAATTAGGGCTAACTATTGAAGGGTTAGAGTTGTGCACAAGTGTGAAATAAGGTACAAACACAATATGGATTATTGTTTTAAGCAGTGTCGTTTAAATTCTTAAATATGTGATAAAACAAATTACCTGTAGTACTTCCTGCTGAAGTTCCATTAAAATTACAGTGAAGTAATATTTTTGTAATTGTGTAGCTGGTTCAATAGGCAGTTTTATGCTTATATTTTCCTTGGAGTGAATTTTACCTTTGAAAGAGTTTGTGAAATATAAGGAAGCTGGAAATTTTAGTAAGGGTTTAGTGGGTTTTTAAGGAAGTAGTTTACAGAACTCAAATTACAAGTGATATTACCTTATTATGTGTGTACAATTACAACACACTCTGCCACTGAAACTATTTACTGCAGTGTGTTGAGTATCAGTTAAATTTATAAAAAAGTTGTTCAGCAGGTACGCTAGGTTGAACTGCAAAAATTAAATTAATTACTGTACAGTAACTGATGGAAATTAAGATAGCAAGAATGTATAACATCTACTCATAGCATTTGTGTTTTTACAAACTTTGTTAACTAGCACTTAACAAACTTGTACAAGAAGACATCTCGTGTACAAGCGGAGGAAGAGAGAATAGAAAAGCTTGAATGTGAATTGAAGGTGAATAAAGGGGAAATAGCAGCTCTAAGTATTGCAGCACAGAGGGAGTTGGAGGAATGGGTATAGTATATTTCGAAGAGACAGAAACAGGAGAGGAGGGGGGTTACTAGTGGTTCTGAAAGATGGACTAGAAGGGAAAGTGGAATGGGTGGGGGAGTCAGTAGAACTAATTGAGATAAAAATTCAGGGTTTAGAGAGAATTTTGAGGCTGATTGCAACCTACAGGCCACCAGGGAAAAAAGGAGAAATAATTGTGGCACTTAAGGAAAGGCTAGATCAGATAGAGGAGAGATGTGTAGTGGTAGCACGTGATCTAAACTTGCCAGGAGTGATATGGGAAGAAGGACCTGAGGGGGTAGGACCAATGACTCAGAGATGGGCTTGTCAACTGGTAAATAGGGGATTGGAACAAGCAGTAGTAGGAACAACAAGACAGGGGACCGGGTAAGATGGCACTTTGTTAGATGTAGTCTTGGTTAGACCAGTTGAAGCAATGGTCAGTTCAGTTGTATTAGAAGGAATTAGTGACCACAGAATCCCAGTAGTTGAGATGGCCACAAAACTGATGACAGAGGTTAAAGAAAGGGCTAGGACAGTTAGACAGTTTAAAAAAGCAGATCAAACTAAAATAAAGTTATACTTAAAAGAAAATTTTGAGACATGGTCTAGGGAGGAAGGAATTGAAGAAATGTTGGCAGGTTTGAAAGAAATCTTAATAAATGCAGTTCAAAAGTTTGTACCCATAAAGAATGTGGGAATGGGAAGAGACCCACCTTATTATGGAAGGGAAGTTAGGAGGCTTAAACGCAAGTGTAGGCAATTGCATGCTAAAAACAAAAGGGTAGAAAGAAAAAGTATGAGAGATGAGATGAGGAAATTAGGGAAAGAACTGACACAGAAAATAAAAGAGGCGAAAAGCTCCTATATGGATAAGATGATGGAGGAAGGGCAAAAAGGTAGTTGGGATAAGCTATTTAAGTATGTAAGAAAGGTAAGAGGAAGTGAACAGAAAATACCAACACTAAGACGGGAAGGGGGACAAGAATCCGTAACTGATGAGGAGAAAGCAGAGATGTTGCAGGAGCAGTACCTAACTGTGTTTGAGAAAAGCAAAGAAGGTAGGTGGGAAAGTAGGGAAATTATCAGTTTTTACAATGATATATGTAAGATAGAGATGGGGGCACTGAGAAAGGTACTGGGGCGACTCAATGATAGAAAAGCAGAGGAACCAGATGGTATTGGAAATGTAATGTTAAAGATGGGGGAAGGAGAGGTGTGCAGATACCTACAGGTACTTTTTAGCAAATCACAAGAACTTGGTAAGTTTCCAGCAGAATGGAAGACTGCAATAGTGGTTCCCATTTACAAGGGGGGAGGAGAGAAGATGAAACCAGCGAGTTACAGACCAGTGAGCCTAACATCAAATGTTGGAATAGTTATGGAGAGACTGGTGAGTGAATATATTGTGAGGGTAATGGAGGAGAACGGGAGTATGGACAATAGACAACATGTATTCAGAAAGGGTTTCTCATGTGAGACGCAGTTGGCAGGATTGATGGAAGATATAGGGGAGGCTATAGATGGGAGGAAACAGGTAGATGTGTGTTTTGTGGATTTTGAAAAGGCATTCGACAAGGTGCCACACGTAAAGTTAATGATACAACTGAATGAGTTGTTGGAGGATAAGATGGTGGTAAACTGGGTGGGAGAGTATCTGAGAGGAAGAACTCAGAGAGTAAGAGTAGAAAACACACTCTCAGAGGAAGGGAGGGTAACATCAGGGGTTCAACAGGGTAGTGTTCTAGGACCCCCCCCCCCTCTTTTTAATTATGATGGAGGATTTGGGGATAAACATGGAATGTAGGGTTCGTCTTTTTGCAGACGACTGTGTATTGTACAAGGTGATTGGAGAGGGTGGGGGTCTGCAGGAGGACATAAACAAATTGTAACAGTGGACGAAGGAAAATGAAATGAAAATTAACGTAAATAAAACTAAAATTTTGAAATTTACACAGAAAAGAGAGGTAGTCAGAGAGACATATAGATGGGGAGGACAGGAGATTGGAGAGGCGAACATATATAAATATTTGGGGGTTATTCTTCAGGATGACTTAAAATGGGGCGAGCAAGTGAAGTGTGTTACAAGTAAAGGTAGAAGAGCGCTGGCCCTGCTGGGAAGGGTGTTAAGGGGCACAGACAAGAAAGTGAAAGAAAAGGGATACAAAACAATGGTGAGGCCCATTTTGGAGTATGCGGCTGCGGTCTGGGACCCGTACGTGGGAAGGGAAGTGGTAGAGGTGGAAAAGGTGCAGAGAAGGGCTGCTAGGTGGGTCACAAATAAGTGGAGGACACAGGGGGAGAGAGAGGAGGATTTCAGACCATCAGTAATGGTGAGAGGACTGGGGTGGGGCACACTGCAGGAGAGGAGGAGTGTGGAGCGGCTGGTAAGGATGTTTAAGGTGGTGAGAGGGTGGGTGGGTAGGCATAACTGGGCGACAAGATACATAGAGGTTTATTCAGGGGCAGGGGTGATCATGAGTGGAAGATACAGAGGGTGGGGAAGAGGACAGAGAGAGGAAAAAAACACTATAATGGTGAGAACGATGAAGGATTGGAATGAATTGGCGAGGGATGTGGTTGAGTTGACGGGAGCGAGGGAGTTTAGGAAAAGGTTGATGGGGTCGGAAGATTGAGAAGAGGTAGGTTTAGCAAATCCTTGCCACAGGGCTGAGGCCCAATTGCAAGAAGAAAAAATTTAATTTAATTAATATAATAGCTCTATCCGCTGACTCTAATCCCTCTCCGGCGCGGCGAGTAAGCCAGGTGGATGGGGAAAGTTAAAGGATAGAGGGAGAGAAAGGGGACAGCTTTGAGATAAGAGAATATGGAGGAGGGTGGAGGAGGAAAGTCAGTCCATGCTTGTGAGAACGGTTCAGAAAGGTGCACAATATAGAGAAATAAAAAAAAAAAGTATGTAATTTGATAAGTGAACGTGTCATTGGGGGTGAGACCGCTAGCAAGGATATTAATATTATTAACACCAGGTGGCAGGCCAACTACAAGATTACACTACCATAATTATTATATCCGTAGTTTAACATATAGATTTAATTTAATTTGATGACATACTTTATCCACAGGTTTATTAATAAATCAGACAAACAATTTATAACATTATTACTGCTGGTTGTTATTACATTTGTACCTGTCATCAATTCATAAGTTACACATACCTTCGCCTAATAAAGCTGTACAAATTGAAATAAACAAGATCAGTAATGTATCCGCCCACATTTCTAAAATTTATATTTAAAAAGCACGTACATCCATAGAATACAGAGGATTTAAAGAATGGAAACGCCATGCCATGTATTGGACAAGTGGGGTGACATTTGGGAAGCTTTCCGATAATGCTGATTTCACTGATTTAGTAATTTCAGTAACGTCAGTTTTCCGAAACTGCTGAGAATACTATCAGTTGTTTTCATGGGCTTTCGTGTAAGCTCCCTGGGGGTCTATTCACTAACTTTTAAGGTAACCGTAACTTGAGAGTTACGGCCAGTCATCTTAACATTTGCCGTAAATTTTCCCGGAGCGATTCAGTAAGCATTTTGCTTACCTTAACTTGAAAGTGAGCGACCGTAAGTTAACAGATGGGGTCTAGGGTGGTGTTAACTTACTGGCTTGCCATAACTTGTTTACAAATGTGTGAAAAGATCATGGCGGGTTAGTGAGGTTAGAACATTTCATAGTCCTCAACGACGATAGTGAAATTAATTTATGTTGGATTTCCGAAAAATTCACTGTAACTTAAATCATTATTATTTTAGATGGAAAAACCTTACATTTCATGTGTATATTCGTCTTAATAAAATATTCGTACAAGGAACAGCATCTGCCGAGTGACAAGCCGTATTTTTGACATAATTATCGGTGTTGCATATTCAAGATGTTAATTAATAGGCGTATTTTAGCGGTTGAATTGGTAGCGGTACCTGTAAACAGAGCATTTTAGCGCTCCTGTTTACAAGGGTGTTTGCAAACATGCTGCAACCAGGGTGAGGGTGTTTGCACGTTTCTGGCAACCGAGGCATGAGGATGGTTACAGTGTTTGTTCACAGGATGTTTACCTTTACTTTCATTTCCTGTTTTGTTTCGAACAAATCTGAAACCAAAACAAACTGTATTATTATGAAATATGGGCGAAACTTACGTTATTTTAAAATAAAATTATGCAATATTAATTTTTCATCATATACTGGTGCAAAATTAAATTTATTTCTACAATTTATTATGTTGTACATGTAAAAAAAAATAGTGAAAGTAGTTTATTTTCCAATAAACGTATACGTGAAGAAGTATTTTCCTTTATACAGTCCAATTCTATTCCTGATAAGACAATAACAAGTACACAATTTCGTAACTCCATGGTGGTAGCCTTTTATGTTTACTGAATATTGCATTTTAGCGATTTCTTGTAAATGCAAACAGATTCGGCAAACGCTTGCTAACAGCTTGTGACCAATTCAACCGCTAAAATACGCCTAATGTTTTGTTTTGGCGCGAGATAATTCACTGCCCCGTGAAGGCAATTTCTGCATGTACAATCAATGATTCGAGTGGCAGTGAGCAGTAATATGACAGCCGTCATACAGTGTTGCCAAGTAACATGCACGTAAAATTAAAGTCAGCAGAAATTGCCTTCACGTGGCAGTGAATTATCTCGCGCCAAAACATTTATTTTGGTTTATGTTTATGTGCTCTGAGTTGTTTACTAAACATACTACTCGATTTCGGCGAATTTAATTAAATTGTACGTTGAAACTGTAAAATTTGTCTGTTTTTAGTTGTGGAATATATAAATATAACGAAGTTTTTGTTGGAATATGTACAATGTTTATTTATTTATTTATATTTCATTCCGTTGAGCCCACCTGTGTGGCGGAGCCACGGGGCTATGGAACATGTCAAGAGATTTCTCACTATACAAATACATAATTACACATTGTTTAGCAAACTTAGCACAGTATTATACAGATATCAATAAAATTTCTAAAGCTACTATGTACAAGGAAGTTACAATAGAGGTTGCTTT
>PNEQ01120442.1:0-10358 GCA_003012365.1 Medauroidea extradentata | reverse complement strand
CAGGTGTTGCAAGCTTCTCCAGGCTGTAGGATTTCTGGCGCCGACGTTGTGGTTGATCGCTTGCTTCATGGAATTCTCTCCATGACGTAGGTTATTGACGCACGTAGGTCAGCCATCACAGGGGGTTGCTTAGGGTATTGTGCCGCGAAAGTAGTTCCACTGTTGCGCACTTTTTGTCCCCAATTATTATATTTGTGTGAATAAATCATTTTATTTCAATGTAAAACCTATAAACGGAAATTTTGGAATGCTTTTTTTCATGTTGTAAGGGTAATTTTGCGGGTTTTGTTGAATTTTGGATACTGTTGTATCACTCCGCCGTGTGCGCTATTTGTTACCATGTCCGTTGCCATGGTAGAGCAGTTTGTGCCGGGCGCTGGCCCGAGGCGGAGGTGAGTGGTAGGAGAGTTTGTGCCGGGCGCTGGCCCGAGGTGGTCGCGGTGTTGTCGAGTAGTTTGTCTTTCGGTCGCAACGAACAAGTGTTTCGTATTTATTTCGTTTGTTCGGGCATGGTAACGCCGGACATCTGACCATTTTCCCGTTTATTTGTGTGTTGACAAAACTGTCAGTTGTAAAATATTCATGAAGCAAGAAAAAAAATGTAAAAGATAAAATCAAAAAATAAACAAGCAGTTACCTTATTACGTGAGTCTAATTTGCAATATCATAATCATAGTTTCCGTCTCCTTTTAAATGACTAAACTGAGCTATCCGGCGCACTTCACCACATAACCTCAACGCCAAGTGACAACAATAACAATAGACCACAGCAACACGCAAAGGACGCGTCACAGTAATACCCTACGTTTTCGAGTACTTAGGATTCTTAGGTCACAGACTGGCGAGAGTTCACTGTACATTCTCATAGTTTTAATTTTTTTTCTCCTTTAATACAGACAATTTCAATAACAATTATAGATTTTATGCCGTAAAATCTTGATACATCAAACACAAAACAAGACGAACCTTTCACTAAAGTATTACTAACTAGTGCTGTTGTAGCTAGAATAATTATTGGCAGCAAAAAAGTAGTCCCATTTTGTCTCGCTGTGTCAAGACCTCTTATATAGACAGTGGTTCCATCCCATGCCGATAAATTATTTTCAGCACACTTGTATTTGTGGTCCAGTATTGGTCTCTATAGCCGGAATTACATGGGGTTGTCAACTGATTCACTGAATTTTTTTACAGCTTAAGCTGTTTTTTTTAACTAGGCTATTACATGGTTTTGCTTTTGTGTTATCTTTGTATGTAGTCATTGCAGGTACTTGATTGGAGATGAAAAATGTACTGGGTATAATAACAGAAGTGTGCAAGTTGTGTGGGTATTAGTCTTGCGTTGTGTGAGTTTTGGTCTTGCTCTGATTTTATGACAGTTATACTGTGAAGAAGGAAGGAGGGTAAAGAAAAGCAAACAGTAGTTAAAAAATTATTTGAAATTTTTTTCAACAAAGCACTGTAATGACATGCAGACCTGGAGTCATTTTAACTGCATGGAAACGACTCCTCGAGTGTGTGAAAAATTGTTGTACATGATGTGCATGTTAACTGTCCATTAATATTATTTTATTAAGATTCATACTGGATTGATATTTACTTTTGTGTAGCTTTGGTGGGAAATGTGTCCCAGACTTGTTGGTTGGTTTGATGGCAAGAGACAAACCAAGTGAAATGCAAATGGCGGCTGCAAAGTGTTTGACATACCTGCATCGAGCTAAAGCAATAAGTGCAGAAGACCCCAAAATTGTGTTTAAGACACTGCCTTGTCTGGTGAGCTACTAATGAGCAAATTACTTTATTCTTTTTGACTGTTTTGTGTTATTACGTTCTGTGTATAAATGTGACCTTCTTGCTACAAGAATTGATTTTGACTCCCTCTCATTATCATGTACTTCAGTATCTACCATATTATTTATAAAACATATGAAAACACAACAAACAGTAGAACCGCGAATTACTATCATTCTCAGGAAATAGTCAATAAATATAGATTTTAAGTTTTGAAAGGTTAGAAAGTATGTAAAATGCAAGTTGCTATTAATGGTTATATAAAAATGTTCGTTAGAATGCAAAAATAACATACTGTAGTTAGCATTAATTGGTAAGCCATAGCTGTGATATAACAAAAGTTGGAAAAAAAATTTAGTAACTTTGATTGCAATGCACTTAAAGTGCATGTCTGTAGATTTATGCCATGCATGTCTGCCGAGTTAGGCAGTGTACTGTGACATGCACTAGCACGTAGCCGATACTCAGTTTCTTGTCATAGTAATTTTTTTTGTTGTCTCTTTTAATTAATTTATTTTTCTGTTTGTAACAATTTAATTATGCTAACTTAATCAAGTGTAAAGATTTGTACTGCAGGATCCAATATATTAATTTGGGATGCTAGTTGAGAAATTAACATTAAAATTTTATTCAAAATTTAAATTTAACTGCTAAGGCAAGTTTAAAAGTAGTAAATTTTACATGTAAATTTTATGTGATTTATATCGTGTTTGGACTCATTTGAAAGAACATTTAATCTTGAACAACTTTTTTAAGTAACTATTTCTTGTATTTTCTTCATGTGACTTAAATTTCAAGTAGACTCTGCGCTCGATGCCTCTGGGATGTTATTCATCTGGCAGGCAGGTCAGAGTTCAGATGCTTGGAGGCACGTACACAGACGTGCCAGCATGCAGCTTGGTCAGCAGGCTATTAGTCTATCTTCGCAACAGAACACTGAAAGGGTGGTACTCCGCGACAGTTTGATGACGCAGCATGTCCCCAGTTAAAGAAAATAATGAATATTTATCTGTAATTGTGTGATAAAACAATGTGCAAAATTGTCAGTAACAGTGTTACAGAATTTTTTTCAATATAAACGCCAGTTAACCAGTTTTTCGAACAACTGGGATCCCGTAGTATTTTTCCGCCGCTCGCCCAGGAGAAGTCAGTCGTATCAATCAAAGCGAGTGGACAGACGTAAAGAGATGGCCGGTTAAGTTGTTATCAGTTGGGGCGTCATGGTGTTGGAGTGACCGGACGTGTTAGGCTCTGGAGAGGGGCTGTGAAGCCTAAAGAGCGGATTCACCAGTAGAAAGGGCTGTAGAGGCACTTTTTTCAAAAATGTTTTTGTACCAAGTTTTAGGTGCTTGTAACAGCACAATTCATAACAAGTGTAGATAAGACACTTTTGGGCTATGTTTCTCGACTGAGTGTAAACAGCAAGTAACAGCAGAATACCACCCTCCCCCCATCCTTTTATAGTATGCAACTCCACATGTAAGAAGTATGCTGCACCCTCTCATTCCTTCTCCCTCCCTCTCTGCAGCAAAAATTTAAAAATTCCCACGAAAAATGCAAACAAAATTATAATGAAATTGATTAAAATATATTCACGAGGCCACTGTAATAAAAAAAATTGAAAGAAAATAACTATAAAATAGTATTAAAATAAAGCTGAGAAAATAGCGATAAAATAAAACTGTTATCACAAAATTATGCAAAGAATATTGCAGCACAAAGTGAATCAAATACATTTGTTAGACCAAAGCGATAAAATAATGCAAAGAAAATAACATCAAAATTATGTCTTTGAGTCTAGACTGATGAAGTTAGGCCAAGGAAATTGTGAAGGATGAAATTATGTGAAGAAAATTGTGATAAAAGTAATTTTCTTTCACGTTACCACTACAACAAACAAATTCTATGAAAATAACAATTAAAACTTATTAAAATTACTTTTGCGAGTACATAGTGTTAAAATAATGCTGAGAAAATTGCAATGCAATAATGCAAAGAACATAACTGTAAAAACTGAACTAAAAACTTTCTCTAGGTGACAGTGATAAAATAAGACAAAGAAAACCACAGTAAAAAGTTACTAAAATTATGCTTTATTGAACCCAGAGCAATAAAAGGTCAATAAAATTGTAAGGGAAAAATTATGGCAGGAAAATTGTAATAAAAATTGATTAAAAATATGTTTCAGTGACTACTACAACAACAAATTCAAGGAATTACAAAAACGGAATAAAAAATATGCGTGCTCCCAAGTTCGTAGTGATAAAATAACATCAAGAAAATAGCAATAAAATTCTGCAAAGTAAATACCGTTATTAAGTGATTAAAATTATGTTCGTGAGACCACAAAAATAAGTTTATGCAAAGATGAACCCCTTAAAATCTGATTAAAAATATATTCACATCTCTGGAATCTACATTGATATGTATACTACACTTGTCGCTGCTTGCTAAAAGTTTGTGGCACTCAAGCTTTATATTAATTTTAGCGAGACGTGTGGAGTATTTACTTGCATAAGCGCTGCCATTGCATAATGGCACCACCATTATTTTGTATGGCTTAAATCAGAATTTGATAAAACCTGCATAATGGTTGCACCCGTCTTTTTAAACAGGGGGAAAAAAAAAAACAGTGAAACTCTGTTAAAACATTTTCCAAGGGACCAGCTGTTGGCCACACCACATTTTTTGGGCCAAAAATTTGGTGAAAAACATGCTGCAACTATGCAATAGTAAATACAGTATATTTCAGCAATAATAATTTTAATTTGAAATATCTACATATTTAATATTTATATATTTTTTTACATTTTTTATTGATACTATGTAATAACATTGTAAATCATTGTATTATTTCGGTAATTAAATAAGTTGGTACTGTAATCTGCACCATATTGCATTCTGATGGAACAGTAAAACAGTATCTTCATCGTAGTTTCCATAATGTCTGCCGCCATGCTCTGTAGACTGGGCACTTAGAGGCTCATTCAGTTGCCAAGTCATATAGGAAAGAAAGGGGGATCTAAGTGTGCGTGCTGCACAGACTGGGTACCTAGATGTTCGTTTCAGCTGCCAGAACATGCACAGAGATTAGAGAAACAGTTTGGTCATTTAGGAACTATGTAATAAGTGTCTAGGTGCATGTGGTGTAGCGCTGCGCTCTAAATAATTGTTTTATTTACATTAAATAATGTGTGCGTTTTGCAGGGAATTACGTCTGGTATGGAAAAGTTATTTATACCTCTGTAGTTTAAGGCGTATACAGTTTTAATAATACTATTTACATTGTTACATTACTCCTTAATGGTTGGCTGTGAATTGCTGAATGTAATTCAGTGTATTCTTCTTAAGTGCTTTAAAACTTTTATTTATTATCTAATTTAGATACATACTAGTTGCGTAATTTTTCTTAGAAAGTGCCAACACAAAGTGACGCATCTGGGTCGTTGGGAAATTTACAGTTGTCTTCGTTGTTCATCATACAGCGTTCCATGCTGCAGATGCTGTAGTTCAAAATTCACCAATAGTTGGCATGAGCTATAAATTGTTCACCGAGATTTTTTTTCCTTGTGCAAAAAGACTGTTAATGAATACCATTGCCTAATACATAGTTTGTAGTTATTGGTATTCTGTTGACTATGTTTTATAATTGCCAACATTCGTACTTGGAATTTAATATAACTACGAATCAGCTTTTTTTGTTTCCCACATTAACGTCAAGAAAATACTTTATTTGTAAATGCTATAAGTGCGATGGCACCATGCATGACAGTAGAATTGAACATAACATGAATTCTTGAATAGCATGTGTTATAAGTGATTTTTTTTTTTAATTCAAATATAATGTGCACTCATTTACTAGATTTGTAATGGCTGCAGTGTATGTCGTGTAAGTAACGAGTTAATGCACAGAAACTCGTATTGACAGTGACACGCAGGTATTTACAATAACTAAAACTAGTGTTGATTATAGCTATTTTTCAATTAGTGGATATTGTAGATTTTGGAGCGGGCGTACTGTATAAATAAACATTGTGCAAGCCTATACAAATAAAGGGATCAGGCAGTGTTTATGTTTACATGCAGCAGAAAGATACAAACTGGATGAAAACAGAAACTAAACAAGGTTTTTTTGAGTACTTACTTTAGCTGACTTGCGTAAATCAAAGTGGATTTCTGATTAACTACTTACATTCTCTTAAGGATGATGATATTAATTTCATTATTCAACCTTTTTTTCCCCTTTGTTTTCATTGAATGAGTAGATTGCAGCATATTTAACTCTTTTGCTTCGGAATAAAAAATGATTAAATGTGCCAAGAGTGTTTAAAAAAATTATACTGTAAATAGTTTATTTTTGGTTATTTTTAAGCAAGAAAACAATGTATCTGTGGTTCACAGAGTCATTTGAATTGATGTTCGACTAAAGTCGCATCTCGCAGTTTAGAAATATTTTGTATATTCGACTATAGTAGAATGTTACAGCGAAGGAGTTAAAATTAAATTCTTATGCGTTAGAGCAACTAAGAATATCAAAGGGACTTCACTCTAGGTTAATTCTTGAATCCTAAAGTTTTTTTTGCCATCTCCAAATATGGCAACCTACTAATGTAAAACCATGATTTTAGGAGGCCTCTAGATGCCCAATGATGGCCTCCCAATAATATCAGTTTCATAGAATTTTGACCCCCTATCCCCAAAAAATCCTAAAAAAATTGCATTAAAATAATATGTAAGTCAGCTTCAGTTATTTATACTCATATAAATTGCTTACTTTTAAAATTAAATATTACTGACAACAAACAATATAGACTTATATTTTATCACTGTAGATTCATGAACTTATTTTTAGTAACTTTAATTGTGACTTTCCACCTATTTCTTGGAATTTTTAATAATTTTCAACAAATGTATTTTTATTTGACATTTTCTGATAATGGCCTATAACATTGTTGCCTTGTAATATCCAGTTCTTCTAAAATCTGAGAGTTCTGCTATAATATCCAAGTTAAATTTTTCCAATTGCAGTATCAAGGTGTCCAGTGACAGGGAAATGTGAGAAGTGCGTGACATGTACAAGATTTTAACTACAACGGGTAATTAGGAAAATTATGGTAAATGTACAGGAATTGGGAGTTGTACGTAACTCGTATCAATTCGGGGAATTATCCTCTGATGTTTTATCTGCTATCTGTCCTCATAAATAATTGTACATTATCGCATATTCTTACGGTTATAGTTTATTTGAGGCGGTAGAACCACTTCGACTACTTACTCCTCTTCAACTGGGTGCATGCGGGCTGGACGAGACTCTGCGCATGCACCAACAGAGCCAAATATTCAGCACTTTCGAAAGTTCACAAGGAGGGTGGTTCCCCATAATTCTAGTTTAAGTTGTTCCAAACGTAACCTGAGTGAAATTTACCTGTTTCGATTTCCACCTTACAGCCTCTAGAGCTGGGTAAATGGACGAAATGTCTATATGACTCCAACAGATGGACAGGGTCTTTCAAATGCTTCCAATATATGTCAGTAGTAAGCGAAAATTGAAAAACAGATAGGATGCTCATTCACCAAATTATGGCTACGTTTTATCAAATTAATAAGTTTTATGAATCCATGCAATTGGCTTTGCAGATTCATGTTTTGGATGTAAGAAAACTTCACTTAGATAACTTATTAAACTACTCTAGCCTCATAACTTTATGAGGTAACAATTCATTCTTACAGTTATCAAATGTAACACAAGTTAAATTTTGCAACTACATTACACTGTATTTAACAAATATAAAAGGGCTGTAATGAGAAATACTTGATAATTTATCGAAAAGAAAGTTACAAACAAAATTCAATACGGGGACAATGGCTGTCAACGTTGCACTATTTTAATAATGTTTTTGTTCTTATTATGAACTATTCTATACCGATGAGTACTGCATTTTATGTGAAAATGTCTATATGTAAAATTTTTATGAAAATTTCATTAATTCGAAACACATTTACCCATTTGAAAATGTAAACACGGGTCATCAGATGTTGTACTGTTGTCTGTAGGCCTACAAGTGCGGTATGTTTTCACTTTATTTTTTATTTATGTGATTGTAGTTCATGTGCAATTAGGGTGTCATTTTGCACAAAATATGTGAACTACAAATAAAACCTGGCAGTTGTCCCATTTATTGATTGTAGAGACTGTTTCAACTTCCTGTGTACATGTGACGTTTTTGTATTGACCTGATGGGTGCATTCCTGGAAGTCTGCCATCATAAAAACAAAAGACAGTGGCATCAACATGGCGTCGGGAGTAAGATGTATTTACTAAACCAGCAACAATTTTTGGTCCTCCGGGCCGGATTTTCGTGGAAGTAAGCGTTGACATGCGTGGCATGTAACGTCCTAAGTGGAGAGAACACTGACTGCGGTAGAATACGCCTTGTTACGGTTCGTAAACGTGTGTTCGGTTCCGAAAAGTCGTACGGCAATACACGCCCCAGTTTATTGGTATAGTCAATCGGGAAACGCGACTAGTGATGGGCAAAATCGGATTAAAATAAATCGAGTACTCGATTTTTCTTTAAGTTCTCAGTTTCCGATTCTTGCTGGGTGATATCGATTCAATTACTCGTTTTTTTTTATCGCTTGTAAACTGAGTTTTCGCTACTCCCGAGTTCGCACATCACATCACACCACTAGTTTCACTTTCCGATTACGTGTTCTCGCTTTACCTTGATCCGATCCGAGTTACCGCTTGCAACTTCGAGTTCTCACACAAATCAATCATTTCTCTTCGTAATATGAGGTCTCGTTTTGCTCCGAGTACACACATCGCTTTAGCAGGTTCCGTTTATCACTCGCCACAGCACGCTACCATCTCGCTATATATTTTAAGTACAATTGCTCACTTTTAAACGGTTTAAGTAGCAAATTACTCAAAAATATACATTTCTAATAACGGGGTTTACAAAAAAATTGTTATTTTGCACTTAAATAATGCGCAGCAAAGTTAATCAAGCAAACATTTTAGCAGTTCTAAATTCAATAATTTAAAAATATAAAAATTACGCTAGTTAAGAGTTAATAAAATTATTATTAAGTATATCATTCCTGAAAGGTTTTCGGCATTAAATCAGGGATGTCACAATAAGCTGAAATGAATTTTAGGAAGTGTTAAAATCAGTACTCTACTCACTGTGTCGGCCGTGATAAATCGTTACTGATACGTTACATATTTTTAGGTTCACTAGGACGATTCTGAGCACTGTTACTTCTAGACGCTGTTGATTTTGATGGACACAGATCGCTTAATAAAGCTGATGCAGTTGGTTCGGTCTGGGAATGCTGTTCAAAGATCGGTTGAGCCAGACTTCTTGATTGTGGTGCAAGTTCTTCAATTCTATCCACTTCAGAAAGCAGTTCTGATGTTATTACAGTAGTTGGGTGTAACATGTTAAGATTAGACTTTAAGTTTGTAGTGATCCCGAAATTTTTTATATTTTTCTTCCATATTTGAGAAGTTACAAATAAAGGGTTCGAATTTTTTCCTAAGAAATGCCATACTATAGAGCGATTCTTGCGGCACATATTGAAGAAATATTTTCAGTGAAAGCTAACACTGAAAATATACATAGATCGCTAGAATGTTTGTACGAATGGAAACTGAAAAACTGAAAACTACTCAATTAATAAATTTTCTTTCACCTAACGCGACTTTGTAACCTTGACACGCGTTAAAATTTCTCGCACCTTCAGTCCATACTGAATAAAAAACATGAGTAGTTCACTCCGAACAGAGAGAATTCTTTTTTATCCGGTATGTTATATTACTTAGTGTAAGTAATAGTGTTACTGTATACACAGTTTCTGTTGAGTTCTCTGCTAATGTTCATAATGTCAGTTTCCAATGTGAACTCTTTTTTTTTTTTTTTAAAGTATGTACATAGCTCTTCTATGACGAGTCCTATACTACTTGTACAATCTCTGAATATGATGTAGTCTACAGGACAATAAAAAATTGATTTTTTTTTTTCTTTACTCCATAGACACCTACAAATTGTTGGTAACAATCGGTATGTGGAGTACACGTCAAACATACAGTTGATCACAAAACTACTATGTACAATATTTATAAACATTTTAACACTGTCAATAATAAATTGTTGCATAAAGATACACATTTTCGCATTCTTGGTTACACAACATCAACATACAGTAATGCTAAGTATATAGAAGTGAAAAATGTACAAAGATCCACATGGGTAAGCATGTGTAAATATTTAAATTCAGTCCAAGCGGAAGTTGTTACAGTGGTTAAGATACTCTTCAATACTGTAAAAGGAATGATTAAGGAGATTATTTTTAATAGTGTTTTGAGATTTTCTTTTATTGGAAAGGCATAGTTGTTTATAGTTATTTGGCAGAGAGTTAAAGACTTTGGTCATGGTGGAGGAAGGTCCCTTTTGGAAAAGTGCCAGTGATGTTGTTGTTAGGTGAATATTTATATTATTTCTAGTTTTATAACCATGTACTTCGTAATTCATTTGAAACAGACCAGTGTTATTAGAAATGTATGA
>PNEQ01120441.1:0-10359 GCA_003012365.1 Medauroidea extradentata | reverse complement strand
AAATACACGTACGGCCGACTGTGTGAGAATGAAGATTAATCAGACCAGCAAATGTGTCCTCTCATCCGCAATCCTTGCTGCTTATCTCAAAAAGCTGAATGTCTACAGAGTAAAATATGAGCTGTAGCAAGCTAAGCAGAGATAAGCTCGAGTAGTTCTGTGTGGGTGCGTGTGTGAGGAAAAGAGACAGCGCTATCGTATCTCCCAGAGGAATTTCTTCTGTATGCGTGGTGTGTGTGTAACTCAGGTATAGCACAGCCGGCGCCAATTATTCTTAGTGAAGAAGCAGCATATGTCCGCCGTTATTCAGTCAGAACACGCAGTTCTTCTTCCAAACAGCCGTATCATCTGAGCTGAGCGGAAGCTTTTTGGGAGCGCCTGACAGCCGGCACAAGCGGTACACAGGCACTTCGCGTCACGTACTCTGACTTCAGTGACAGTGATTAATTTTGGTAAACAGGCATCGTCTTTTTTTTCTTTGCGTTTTTTACATTCTTTCTTGCAGTGTAAAATCACAATTTATTTGTGTTATGTTGTTAGGGTAACTATGTACATATGTGCACATCTAAACACAGTAGATTATAAAACGAACGTCATGTTAGTTACAGTGCTTTTCACTTAAAGGATGATATTAAGGATCGTGGTAACATATCGTGAGTGACGAGGCAGTCGCACGCAGTCGCATCTGTTCAGTGTCAGCATAGAATACAGAAGGGTGGCTAGGCGAGAGAGGGGAACAAAGCAAGACGGGGAAGCTTGATCAGCTGGCTGCGAAGCGTCGTCCGGGCGGGAAGCAGCGATGCCAGATTACTTTAGCATGGAGTTACGCCGAGATTCTTGGGTACATTTAAATATTGTACTACTTTTAATTTTTCAGTATTATGTACATAAAGTGTAAAATAAAATTCAATGAACTGTTTGTGTATATATGTTCACCATGTTTCTTATAGTACATGAGTGTTGCTTTAATACGAAAATACCTAATTTGTTTATAAACAAAAAAATTGCTGTTTTATCCGAACAATTCAGAAAACCGAACCGGTTCGTCCACCCGACTAGTTCGGATAAGCGAGGGAGCAGGGTATTCATTTTGATGAAAGCACGAACATAACTGTTCAACAACAGCATTTTCTCGCAAACGGAAAGAACAAAACCAGACTTATACAACTACTCAGTGACAAAATGACAGCAACAGGATTAGAGACAGTAGTTGCTAGAAGGGATGCTGATGGCACTATAGTGAGACGTGCGCTACAGAAAGCTGCCATGCACCCCATTGTTACAATAATAGGGGAAGATGTCGACTTGATTGTCTTACTCATTGCTTTTGCACGACCAGGAAGTAACATATATTTCATGAAGCCTGGCAGGGGCAAGGTGGAATCTAAATTGTACTCAACAAACAAACTCCAACAACTTCTTTTTGCTGAGAGCATCCTCCTTCTCCACGCTTTTAGTGGGTGTGACACCACCTCTACCATTTACAAGAAGAGCAAAGGAGCAATGGTTAAGCTGTTCAGCAAGATTCCCAGGCAAATGAAAACATTATGCGACATCTTCACTAATCCGTCAACACCAGCAGAAAAGGTCGCACAGGCTGGTGAGAAGATGTTCTTAGAAATCTACCGAGCTACTGCAGATCGGCAAGATCTGAAAAAACTTTGGTATGCGGAATTTCTAAATGCATCAAGGAAGCCAAAACCTGTCCTCGCCTCACTGCCACGAACCACAGGAGTTGCGCGCCAACACTCTTTTAGAGTTTATTTTCAGGTAGGCCATACATATATTAATTTCATTAACTTAATGTTTTATTTGATGCTCTTTACACCACAGTTTCTTGATACTTACTGCAGTTTGGTTAGTTACAGATACAGCAATGGCTGGACAACCCCTTACCTCCAATTGAGTGGGGATGGAACTGAGGGGAGGATGGATCGTTGACCCCAGTAACAACGAAAGACCCAGTAGCACCTGAAGCAATACTAAACACCATATTTTATTGATGTTTTTGTGGGTGTGGGGGACGATGTGGATGCCGAAAAGCAGGCATTCCATGCTTCATGGTGTGTGGCACGTGCCATGGTTCGTGTACGAATGGTGCACCGTTATTGGATCTGCAAGACGACGATGATGATGACTCACTGGTCAATTTTTTATATGTACACATTCAGGACGAGGTAATTTTTAAAATAAAAAATGACAATAGTTGTTCTGTTATTTTAAAGTTTATTTAATATTAAACGTGAATTTTATACCATTAAGGACATTCGAGGTAGTTTCACAGCATTAAAACATTTTTTAAAAATAAAAAATGACAGAGATAGCAAAAAATCCCTACAAATATTTGTAAAAAATATCTCATAGTTTATAGCTACATTTTTGATAGAAAAATACCCACGATTTGTGCACCCAAAGTATCAGAATTTTGTCACAAAAGTAGGCCAAAATAATTTTTTTTACGGACGAACGGAGAAATATTTTGCAAACTCCCTACATAGAATTGTGTGCTGTATGGACACACACATACTAGAATTTTCTGAATATATTCCGTTGAAAACTATTTGAGTTCTTTGCAAAAAAAAAAGTACTATGAGTGCCCTCAAAACACTACATTTCAACAATACACTATTTTTACACCCACTGCATCTCGCAAACTAATCACCCTAGAGAAAAACTATGTAGACTTTTTTGTAGAAAATTTTATTTACTTTAATTTTGTACTGTAAGACATTTTCGTTAGAAGCCGCGGTTTTCGAGTTATTAAAGAAAAACGTAAAAAATGGACCTTTAAATGGCCCCTACCCCCTCGCTCATACCATATCGGTCAGGACTTTTAGTATGTTGTTCATGACACTTCCCCCTACCACTGTACAAAAATTTGCGACTACACAATTTTTTCCCCTATTTTTCCTTCGTTGACTGGACTATAATATAATGTTCTCATATAACAAAATTTTAAGATAACAAGTTTTAATATTGTATCTTGATTCAACTAGTTGAAGTAAATACTAATGATTTAGAATGATGATAATAACATATTACTAATAATGAATATTAACAAAAATTAAGAAGGAAATAAAATTTTAATGAAACTTAATGAAATGTAAAAGATTTTAATTTTGAAATTAATAATCAATTTGAAATTTCAATAACTCCATGCGAAATAGACATAAGATGTTTGAATAAATAAGACTGAAAAAAAAAAACTGATAACATAAAAAGCAAGTTATTTGCATTTTTTTTATTATAATGTTGGTCACAAATTTGTTGAAGATGGAAAATGTAAATTTTGTGAAATCACTTCGTGTTAGTAATAATAACAATAATAATGAAAGAGGAGATTCAAGGTTGAATTGTTTAACTGAGGTGTTAGTGATGTTGAAAATAGTGTGTGATATAATTTTTTTTGGCAAGTAAAGAACGTAACAGAAGTTTACTGAAGATGACTAAGGAAGTGTTTTTATGTTTATGAAAGTTGTGAAATGTTCATGTCCATTGCGAGGTGGTGTAATTTTCAGGTGTTGTGTAGTGGAGTGTGTGTCTCGTCCACAATTTTTTATTTATTATCTCACTGACCCAAGAGGTTTCGGGGAGTTGAGAGTTAGAGCTTTGTACTCACTGACATGAAAGATTTTGGGCAGACGAGGTTTAGGGTTTTTGTATTGCTGACACAAGGGGTTTCTGGCAGCCAAGTGTTTGGCTGAGGATGCCAAACGTAAGTGCAAGTAAATGGAGGTGGTGTATGTTTGTACCTTTGTCATCTGATGCCAATTACAAAAAGATCTCAAGTACACTTAAGTTTGTTTATTAATGTGACCAATATTGTAATTTATTTGTAAACAAGGTGGAATTAACATAAAACAAATTTAAGAAAAAAATTATATATGATCCATTTTAAACACCTAGGATTTAGACAAATTTTTTTGCCACCAAAGAATTGAGAAATTTAAGAAAAGTTTGCGTGAATTTTTTGGGTGTAGTAATGGTTTATTGGTTACTAATTGTATTTTGGTGTGAATTTACAAGTGAATAATTGTAATGTTTACAATTTTTGTAACTACTCAGAAAGAATGTTCCTATTCTTCCTAAGTAGTTTGTTTAGCGGCCTTTGTCTTTCCTGATCAAACATTAAAGCATTTATAATTTTTCCTTCTGGTTGCTAGGTGGTGATAACTAACTTCTGTCCTCCACCCACATTCTTACTTTCTTGTTCAATTTTTTTGTCATAAGAAGGATGAACTTATTAGTTTTCGTGGGAAACACATGACTAAAGCTAGACATAGTGCAGAGGAACAATTTGAATTTATCATGAATATGTAGCAAATAAGTAGCTGTTTCGCTTGCCTTCTAAATTTGAGACTGCCATTTCTAGCAGAACAATCTGTGATGGGTGGTGGAGGTGCTGTTGTCAGGTCAAGCATTATGGCAACAATTGAAGATAATAGTCAAAAGCATGTCTTTTGCAGTAGAATGAATAACTATGGTTATGTGTATTATATCAACAATATAAATGGCAACACACCTGTTTGTTGAGTAGCTTGGTGGTGTGTATCCACGGTATGTTGACGGTCCAGTCTTTGTACTCAAAGGTGTGGATATAAAGCGGCGATTCAGTGAGTATGAAGAGGATGAAGAAGGTGTCCTATTAGACTGAGTAGATACATATGAAGTTGAAAAATCTGTTGCTGAAGTCGAAGGTACTGATGTTAACAAATGTGGCCAGCGTGATTGTGCAGAAACTTGTGATGAAGAGAATCCTGCACCTGTACGTAAAGGTGTTGATGAACGGAGATGCACAGTTGAATCTGAAGTTGATGGAAGTGGCCAACGTGCTGATGTAGGTGAACGTGAGTGTTGGAAATCATGTGACGGCGTAGGTGAACGTGAGTGTTGAAGGGGATGTGATGACACAGACGAACGTAAGTGCTGCAAAGTAACTGAAGGGATAGGTGAACGTGAGTTCCGCACTGCTCGTTCTCTAGTTGGACAGCGAAGTCCTCTCCGAATTCCATGACCAGGTTGATGCTAGAAAAAAATTATTATTAACTAATTTATCCTTATATTACTTTTAAATTAAAATATGTTTAATACCCAAAGGTATACATTTTATAAAATAACTAAATAAAAAACAGCCAGTTGACATTTTTTACTGTGACTACAAATTAGTTAAATAATAAATCTGTATGGAAGCAAACAAAAATTACAAACAATTTGTTCCATACAAATATTCATAAAATGCTTGGTTCCACAAAAGTTACTTCAGATAATTTACACCCTACACACAAAATAAATACAGTGCATGCTGTTGCTTAGTTTGAGCTCGTATTTGAATGATACTAATTCAAATAAATAAACCAGGGAAGCCAGAAATAACTGTAATCAACCAAAATACCAGTAAAGCAAATCCTCAAATGTTGTACCGGATGAACACTGATTATGTTTGAGTATCCATGATTAAATTTACATAGTCGACAATTCAGAATAACATTTTTACAATTTTTCCTGGTTCTCTTTGGTTTAACCAAAACACTGTACATAAGTCGAGGACTGTAACAGTAGTTTTACATCTAATTTGTGCTATGTAACATAAAATACACTTGTATTGGCCTATCTTATCATAGGCTACAACAGATGCTGCCTGATTTCCTTACCTGCGTGCCCCACATAAGCTAGCAAGACACAACAGTTTCCTCTTCCCCTCTGTACAGACCCCTGAGCGTTCAGTTACTGTGATTAGGATTGCATTGGGCAAAGTTTTAAATGTTCACAGAGATTTATTATTATTAATATTATTATTATTTAATAAGATTGCTTCCAAAAGGCAGAAGTTAAGGTTTAAACTTAGATAAAAAAAATACTACTACACCTGTCTCTTTATCCATGAAAAAAAGGTGTTACGTGGTCAATTCTATGTTTTGTAACATTACAGATTTTAAGGCCATGGTTTCCCTGTTTCTACGGTTGTTGTGGAAATTATTTTTTAAGCCTAAACGAGAGCAGATATAAAAAGCTGTATGACAATTTCGCTTAAAATAATTTTCACCACGTTGGCTAATTTTCTCAAGACAGTAAATGCTATCATGTTAGCTAATTATATAATTTTGTTAACTAACTTAGTCAGATAATTTCTTCCCTTGAAAAAAATTTGTTGTTATGATAAAAATTATTTTTAACAAAACAGCTACGTAAATCTGTGACATTGTTCAGGCTTTAAAAAATTATAACTGTAAAAAAATAGAAACAGGGGAGAATAGCCATAAAGTGTTGTTTTCTTGTGCAAAATATTAAAATTATTTTTTACAGTAAATTTTATAAGTGTTATGAGACACATTCCCATATGTAAATTGTAAGGTCTGAAGTGACTTTGAATAGTGAAATATGGTAGACACATGCGAGTGAGACAGTTGTACAGTCGAATCTCTGCAATAGAAGTGCGCATGTGCAACACTTACCGCTGTGTTCAATCTGCTAGTGCAATTAGCCAAGTTAATCAAAGTACAATTAAAATGGCATGTAACTGTGAATACATAGTCATAACAATTGAACAGAAGCTGCAATTAATTGACAGATTAGATAAAGGAGAGACAGTGATGAAGCTTGCTATGATTATAGCATAGCACTGGCGTATAAACTGTTTGTGACATAAAGAAAACAAAGAAAAACTCTTAGATTTTGCTGAATACTTCTTCGAAATGGAAGACTGAAAACTTCAACACATAGAGATATAGATAGCACTATGTTTTGCTGGTTCAATTGAAAATGAGCAGACGAGACACCCGTGTCAGGTCTTATGAGCATGGAGAAAATAAAGTTCTTTTATGAAGATTTTGGCACATGGGACAGTTCGGTGCATCCTATGGATTGCTAACCAGATCTAAGCAAGAGTAAGAAATCTGTAAAATTATTATACAAGGAGAAAAACTAAACACTGATTTCGTGTGGGCATGGTCTGTGTGCATGTATACGAAGCAAGCGAGCAGAGAGTGATTGCCTATCACCGCTGGTGTTGCTTGCTTTGCCGTGTTTGAAGCAAGTTCCGTGCATGAGGAGGGGTACGAACAAAGCCAAATGCTCATGAACAACAAACATAGCCGAAGCGGTTGCACAGGTCCAGTACCTGGACAGAAACTTACTTGCTGGGAAGAGGGGAAGGGAGTCCAGCTGGCTTGTAGCTCTCCCTCCACCTCCTCTACTTGCATCTCGAGGTAGCCAGATTGCGTAAGATAAACAAGTCCTGTGCAAGGTCATATCAAAAGGACTTTCGCTATTTTTTTTTGTAAAAAATGTGGTCTGTATCCACAGCAATGTCCTACAGTATTTTATAAAAGGAGGAAAAAAACATGTTTATAAACACTTATGTACATAAGTTGCTGGTTAAAATAACTATGCCAAAAGGTTGTAAATAGTTGGAATTGTTTCCCATCCTTTCCTTTCACTGTTTGTCAGTGATAAATTCACATGGTGGAGTGGAGTGCCGGCTGACCGAGTGATCTTTGGCTGTAGGCAGTGGGTGGCAGGTCTGACTCAATTAGTTGTTTGAATTTGCATCGCAGTTTTCAGGAATGTAACCCTGACATAAAAAGAGAAATAACTGTAATTCTGAAACAGAAATATGGTCTGTATACTATATTAAAAATCAGAAAACCAAACAGGAAAAACCAAACAGACGAGGACAACACAAATGAACACAGCAACAGAAATGGTTCTAGACAAGACAACCCAACGAATATAATACACACAAAAATAGTAGGCGTCCTTCAACGACAAGACTCCAGCTGAATAACTGCCATCTGGAAAATCAAGGATCTTATATAGGAATGGGGCCTACTACTAGCTCGGCCAATGGCAGTGCCACTGTTTTCTTATTGATCATGCAGCTTGTAATGGGCTTATTTTTTTATTTATAATGTATGCCAACTATACAGTACTATCACCCTTCAAAGCATAAACCTTTCCTCCCGACTCATTCTGTATTTCTATTTTGGAATTATTTATATTTTTGGTTGATTAAAGCAATTTCTGGCTTCCCTGGTTTGTTTCTTTCGTTTTTATTTTTTGTTGCTCATTTTCTTATGCATAATTCTTTTCTGTGACTCACAATTTACCAGTATCCACAAAATGTTTTATTTGGTCAATTTCACTAATATTATAAAAATGTATATCAAAAGTCTTCATAATTAATAGAAAACAATCTTAATACTGTATAGGTTACAAATTATTTGCATTTTAATTTAATTACAACTTTACCATAACAAAAACTACAGCATCACCACCTGCATAAAATATTACATTGTTGGTCATTATTACAAAAAAGCAGGATCAAACAAACTCATCTTACAATACAACATTTATAATGTGGGTTTGAAGACTATTATAACACAAGAGTATTGTCGTTTTACATTATTCTGTTTCCGATATTTAAAATAAATACGGTTTTCAAATTCGATATTCTGCGGCTCATTACTCCTACAATATTACCCTTAGGTACAAAGTGTCCTATATATGTCGTACTTTATTTTCCATAAGGAATCACCTCCCTGCGTTTGTACCTGCAGTTCAGGACCATCCTGTATAGAGATCTAGTTAAAGAAACAAATATATCTGCAAGAAACAATGTCCACCACTACAACAGGCCAAATGTTTAAATTTATCTCCCTCCAGAGTCAAACAAGTCTCTCCTTACCCACATCCTAATGTCCATCACTGTGCACTAGCATTCCCTTGATGGGCCTTTCTCACATACTTTACTGAGAACATGCATGTAAACTGCATGAAAAAACCAACCAGTGGAAGGTGAAATTTTTAAATTTGGAGTTGATTTTAGGTAACTACAGTCATTTTAAATTGGGTATTTTTAATGCCCGCAAAAACCTTGTGTTACACCACAGCCACCGCTGTGTCATCAGCCTGAAAACAAAACATTTATCAGTAAGTAGAGCAGATGTGCGAGTGCGATTATAGTCTAACAGACTAATGTTTGGCAGAATGTCACACTATTAAGTGGTGTTTTGAGCCGAGATGCACAAACACTAGAATAAATTTAGCCTTGAAACCATTTTTTACTGATCCTAAATCAAAAAACACACCTGAGAAAAGGATCGAAGCTGCATGTCAAAACTTAAATGTTTAGTTTGCACTGTTGTGAAGATCATTTTAATAATGCTTACGTACACATTTAATGTGTTGCTATTTTTGTTGTGTGGACTGTTTTTATCATGGTTTAAGATTAGCATGTTACACATTTTAGGAACACTGTAACCACAAGGCCATATACCATTAAATCTGTTTTTAGATGTGAATATATAAATATTCCAAACTAAATATAATTCTACTTATATTACAATAATGTTTACAATGTTCACATGAACCAACATTTCAATCAAATATATTTACATAATACCGAAGCTAATTTTCTTTTAATGTAATGTAAATAAACTTTTGCTGTTAAAGGAAATAGGTCAACAATCAGGCCTACGGCTACAACACAGTTTTATTCTAACTGGTGCAATTTTAATGTTTAGTATACATGTTTTCTTAATGTTTTTCTAATTGAAAGAAATAGCAAAGAGAGGGTGGCCTAACGATTGGCAGTTGTTTTCGAACATGCCTTAAAAACCTACATATAGTCTGTATAAGCTACCTGTCGTCTCAAATGTTATTAAACTTAAATCTTTCAGAAATTTGAAACATTGTTATATTTTAGTACTGGGCGAAGTTCGAAATTTTCGAACTGAACCGAACCGAACATAAGGGTTCGGTTCGAAACGTCTCAAAAAAATGTTCGAAAAACCGAACGTTCGAGATTTAGAAAAACACGTTTTTCGAACTGATAGGCTTGTACGACGACACAAATTGGTAAAAAAAAAGAGGCAAGAAATATGTTACGACGTACCAGATAATTAGCATCGCAATCTTGAAACGCAAAAGATCTTTGTTTGTGTGTCCGAAATAGATTTGCGTCTGCGTACACGTACTGTGAAACGGGCAAACGTACCTACGTACATGAACCACGTTAAAATTTTGTAAATTTCACTTCAAACATCAGTGATTCATTTCCTTATTTTACGATAGGGTTACGTCGTGATCAATTGGCCTAATTTTCTACCTACACAAACTTAAGTTATCTTACCTTTCATACGAGCAGATAAAAACACCTATGGAAAAAAATGAAATGAAAAGAAGTCGGACATAATGTATTGTGCTACTTGGTGTTTTAAATTCATTCTTTATTGAATATAATTCTGCAGTCGGTCATAAACGTAAACACGGTAAAAAGTAAACACAGCACGGACAAAGGTCGCAATATGGCGGCCACGGCATGGCGATTTAATGGTTACCAATACCAACTTTAGTTATTTG
>PNEQ01120440.1:0-10359 GCA_003012365.1 Medauroidea extradentata | reverse complement strand
TTATATAGTATGCCCTTACAGACTGTGCCTCGTTCCGTAGTACCTGGGTTTACAAATTCACTGTGATATACCATAACACAACTATATTACTTACTGAACTACAGTGTGTGTTAGTTCACTTCAGCCATTATGTGTCAGTGAACGGTATATGCCGTCAACACTTTCAAATATTTTTGCATTCTCAGCACTGACAGACAAATACGCAGCAGTCTCTATATGTTGCACTACTTTCCCTCATTCGCTGCCAACTTACCTTGGAGTAAAACACTATATGATTTTGTTGCTTTACGTGCAGTAAACGGACAGTGATAATTTTCGATAGTTCCATTCTAAAGTGCTCACATTAATCTGAATGAACTATACGGTCAATTGTCCATTATGGAGACAGAGATATTATATATGTATAAAAGTAATGTCACTTCCTTCCCCGATTTCCTTTTTGGGCCTCCCCAACGTATATTATAAATAGACATGTGTCGCTTTTACATTTACTAAATAGTTTGTGCAACGCACTGGTTCAGCCAATATACAGTGCCTGGTCGCTGGAGGAAGGTGTGAACGGGCTGTGCTCCAATCCTACAACAGAACCTGTGCCCAGCGCAGTTCCAGCTCACCGCTATTCGTTGTTATGCAGGTTGCCTAGATGCCAGGCTCCCGCTTGCACACAGCCGATGATTGCCGAAGTGGACTTTGATTATTTCAGTGGCCCAATTTTTGTGTCCATGACTGTACATTGACATGTATTTTGCTTATAGGCAAATTGCTGTTGGTTTTTGTGACTCTTGTGTATCTATGATAGATATGTTCCACGCCCATTTGTTATTTAACATTGTGAAGGGCTTGCAGAATGAAATTTAAATCAAATCAAGCCACAGCCGTTTCTATCCTTGGACATCGAGGGTAACTTTCATACAGTATTGAGCTCTCTAACAGCATGACTTCCCTCATTCGCATGTCTTGCGTAGATTCTGCCTCTCCTACACGTCATACATTCAAGCGGTTTAGAGAAAGTCATGGTCGTTAGAGAGTTCGAAATGCTATTAAAATTATGCTTGCCTGCAGAGTTGCCACATCGAATGTTGCGACCTTCTACTACACACTACTTCAGTATTTAAAACATGTTTTAAAACATTTTGGGATATCGTAAATGAACTTTATAACAGCGAAGCATTATTAAAATTACAAAAGAATTGAAGTTTAACTTAATTTGATATGTGTAATGAAAATATGTAGCAGTTGGCGTAAAAAATAACGTGGCTCGCTACATCATCGTTCATACGCCAAGAACAGTCTACTTAAGAAACATGCCCAAAACAGGTTTCATATTCCAACTCAACAGAAATTAATTTTTTTTCTCGGACGTGGAAATTACTAAAACGAGTGTTTCCCAAAACCAGCTTTTAATGACCGCGAATTGTTTTAAGTCACATGCAATTCGTTAATTTTTGTTGTTAATTTCATAGGGTTGTTGCTATGTGACCATCGGACAATGCAACTCAAATTACCACCAGTGTCAGACGGAATAGAGTATTGTTTTTCACTCATATAAAGGGGAAGGGATGGGGTAAATTCAGACAAAGATTACCCACTCTGACTGTATAGTACACGTTCTTTACCAGAGGAGGTTTCGTGTAGTTTTCCACTTTTTATTTTAAACCACCAACATTTAATTTAGCGTGAGTGCGATTACCCATTAAAGTGGGCTAATATACGAGGGTTTTTTTTAACCTCCGATCGGCTGTAACAAAAAAAAACGGGAGTGAATTAGGAGACTATTTTAATGTCAAAAGAAACGTGCATCTTTACACTATTGTTCCACATAATACCGTGCAGATCGAGGCATTTGTCGAACATTAGGCACCGAGTGACTTCCACCTGTTCCCCACGTTGAAGAAGTGGCTTGGAGGACGAAGCTTCAACACCCATGATGAACTGCAGGATACTGTTACAACATGGTTGAATAGGCAGGAGGCATCATTGTTTGCAGTGAAACAAATTAACCAAATTCTTTTTCACCAGAAATCAGTGATTCCTCTCCCAGTTCCTGCCATTGTGTCAGATTGTGTGACAACATATATAATGACCTCGCTGTCGACGAGATGTCAAAAGCAACATAACCACAAATTTTTATATGTGGTTATTTTAATGTTAACATTCGAGTAGTGTAAACCATTCTGTATAATGGCCATTCTAGCTCAATTCAGAACCAAAATTATCGACTTTGCACAACACGCAGGCAATTAGTGTTCTCAAAACTGGAAACATTTACTCCAGTTATATGAACTAAGCACAGGCGCTTATTGCTGCCGCCACAGACTAAACAGTAACACAGACGTGAAATGATGTGGCATATCATTTGATACAGGCGAACTTCGACACTTAGCCTATTGGCTATCCGAGACTGTTGATACCAGCTCCGTGTCTCATTGGCTCTAGCCTGGCTGCCATACGCTGATTGGCGGTAGGCGTTTCCGCCATGTTGCTGGCATTCTGCTGGTGTGTGTGACTGAGTTTGCCGTCCTAGCGGGTACTTCACTTCAGTACTCCTAGATATGTGTGTGCTGTTACGTCCCTGGGCACAAGACGACAGACGACCCTACAAGAACTTGATAGTTCAGGACATCGCCACAGGCCTTCAAGTGAACCTTGCCATCGCGGTGGTAGGAGTTCCTTGACGGGGACTTGCCAAGTCTGCAGGAGATCCCTCCGGCAGCCCCCGACATGAGCCGTTGACGTCCTTAGAGGCGTGCGTGTTACTTGAGCCAAGCGTCAAGGTCGGCCTTATCGCCTCTCTCTCTCTCTCTCTCTCTCTCTCTCTCTCTCCAACACGGGCTACTTCTTACGTCACCTCCTTTTTTCGGCAGCGCAGTGGATCACTTGTCCACGCCCCCTCCGCTGCCGCAGCGGTCAGCACAGCAGTGTGACGTCACTGCGGTTAGCCAGGACAAAGGGGTATAAATAGCGAGTACACTCGAGCTTTATCGCGGCAAGATAGACTGCGTGTCTAGAAACTGTATAGAGAGAGTCAAACACTGGGCGGAAATATTTGTTTCCAACAAATACTCTCCAGTACACTGTTATGTGGTATAGCTTTGATGATTCGGCGAAGATTTTTTGAAATGGTTCAACTTGTTCCAAGCGAATACTAAACATTCAACTTGTTCCAAACGAATACTAAACAAAGACCCAGAAATTTCGTAAATTCATTTGACGGGAGGTTGGATTTCAAATTCCTGTAAATAATAGCTACTTTCGCTATTAACACCCACCTGCAAAACTCGTGGTCGCTGCTCTGTACATACTCGTCCACAATCTGTGATTTCACTGGTCACGAGACACTAAGTGAAGTCAGTTACATTGTGACCACTATACAAGAGGGAAGTCACTATACCATGGGACTTTCGATTTTTTTGTCATAATCGTTCTCCGCAACAAGTCACGTCATTGTAGGTCAACGGGACTGTGAATCAATAGCAGACCAGCATGTAAACACACTGTGACTGCCGCGCTACCTTGTCACATGACAACTGTCCACTCTCTGGAGCAGCAGACAATATACAAGTATCTGAGGACATATGTAAACAGTACTGTGCAGTCCAGCCTGCTAGCTGGTGTTGAACCCACCAAATGTCCAGGACTTCAACAAACGTTCCGTAGCAGCCAAGTCAAATGCCGAACATACGCATAACTACAAAAAGAATCGGACACGTAAATACTGCATTGAAACTTTGCCAACATTCAAATTTTCCTACTATAATCTATCACTTCTCTAATTACAAAAAAAAACTGTAAAGTTTTGCAAAATAAATTAGACGCTATAAGTTTGAATTCAAACATGCGCATTGGATTACAATATATGAAACACGACCTCCAGGTATCTCAGCCAATAACTAGCTTGCAAATAACCACGACCCCAATCCCTTACCTCCTGAACAAGTGTGAACGTGATCAGTAGACGAACAAACAGTGATTGTTGAAGCGTACGTAAGGATTGTGTAGTCTAGCCGGTAGAACATACATCTGTCCCTGATCACTTCTAAAGAATACGTTTTTCTATACTTGAAAAAAAAAAAGTATATTCCAAAACATTTTAAAGCTGTTAAGGATGTTTGCAAGCAAAATTACATTTCCTTTTACCTTTATTATGTAAAGCTACAGGTTATTCAATATATATTACTTCTCAGTTCATTTGCATAGCTAGAGCCAAGATTTCGTGGAAAAAATATTTTGGTACCATTTTGTTTAAATGTGTCATGTGCAGACTTGCACCCCTGCTTCATGGCCAGTGTCTGGATATTGAAAGTCTCACTTGTCCTGGTGTTCTATTAGTAAATATAGACATGGCTCTGGTTGATACAGCCAAGCGACAAGCATGTCTGAACAAAGACACGCTGCTAATAACCATGAAGCACAGATGCCGATGTGCACGTAAGGCGCTAAAACAAAATAGTCCAAAATTTCCGCGACTTAATCCTAGCTCTGTCCATCAGAGCATAAATATTTACCTTCCATACAGTTTGTATGACAAACTTGTCAAAGACACTATGTAAAGATCATAATGAAGTAGGCCTACGATGAATGAAAGTTAATTAAATTTTTGAAATGCAATGACGCTACTGGTAACATGGGATGCTTCAACATTTTTTTTTTTGTATTATTAAGACTAAATTTTACACGTAAAAAAATTCCAAATGTCAACAATTTAATGAAAAATTATTCCGTCATATTTTATTGCGTGCTGTTAGGCTTAAACAGTGCTGTGGTAAAGTCCCGCTACCCGCTGTGACACGTACATAGAGAGGCTGGTGTTGTAGAAGTAGGCAGGAGGGACTCTGGTAGAATTGTCCGCTCACCGGTCTACGTTGTGAAATATACGCCCTGGCTCGCCGATATTGACTATATAAGGCAGTGTAACTCCTCCACCCTCCCCCCACACGTATCTCAGTCCTTGCAGTGTTCTTGTAACCTGCCACACCAGCCCACATACCACCTCACACTCTCAGTGCTACCTACACCTCCAGCACCAACACCTGCTTCATGCCAACATAACACCGCACTCGTCTGTAGTTTCCACAAACAAGCTGGCGTTGGCGAAACTACTTCGTTTACTACAAAACGTAAGATACATATCCACTGCATGAGCCAGGGTAATATTGTACCAGAACTTCCGTGTTCAGTATGTTTATTGCTAGCACACAAGTTTAAAGTCTTGAACGATTATCGTCAAGACTACTTCGACCTTGAAGCCGCGGCTGATTGGTAGGAATGTATTATTCTGCAGATCTGCTTCTTCGTGATCTGTGGTTGGATGTTTTTAACTCTCACTCTCAAGTGTTTTGACGTTTTACTGTTAGTAACAGTGATACGCGTGTTATCGCAGTAAATTTAGTATAATTTGTACAGTCGAACGAAAACGTCTTTCAATGAAGACACACTGCCAGAACCAATGAAGCAGAACTGCCGACGAGCATGTAAGGTATTGAAACCAAATGGTGGGAAAATATTTGTACAACAATATCGTGGCTCTACACATAGCTTGAGTTTCTGTCTGTAGTTTCGAAACAAAGGTTTGTACACTTGCGTCCTCTAACAACTGAAGTTTCTCATACTCACCTCGGACACGACCGTCATCAAGTACGTACTTCTTAGCTAAGGTAGCAAAGTTACTCACCTGGGAAAAAAACAAAACAGAAACGAACAAATTAGACACCTGCATATTTTTACACAATTACATACAAATACAACGCTAACCACAATACTTAGGTGAAATAGTTACATTTTTCTCTGAGTATGTAATACACTCGTAGAACATGTCACTATTGCAAGCCATAGATATGAAGTACGCTAGCTTGCAATTGAGAAGTTACGACTTGAACTCTTGTACAGGTGAGTTACTTTCAAGATTAGGTCGACGTGTACTAAATGCGTCCTTGAGTACTCTGGACGAATAGCAAATACTAACTGGGCAGCCACTGTGATAGCAACCAATAAACCAGTAGTTGATGGCAGAAGAGATACAGCAGTGTGGAGTCTAGCCGAAGGTCGTTGAACCTGCGACACGTCCGGGTCGTACAGGGGTAGTGACCAGGTCACTGAGCGGTGTGCACATAAAAGCTTCAGTTGTTACCAGGTTACTAATAAACTGCTCAACACACATAAGTAGAGCCATGCAAAATTCGCGTTATTATTTGGCGATATACTAGCCTTCACTGTCCTATTGATTGTGGAACATGTTTCGTGTTTTTCATTGGATAGCTGTGGTGTCATTTGACTGTGAGTGCCCGGCATACTAGGACTGGGAGACTTCTACTATTGGCCAGGAGATGTCTCCTGCGAGCATCACCAAATTCAGCAGACGTCGTACGAGCGTACAGTACGTCGGAGCTCAGTCTTCTGATAGAAAATAAAGCGAATTTTACACGTCTCTACACATAAGTGATGTCTGCTTAGAAATAGCATTTATAAAACATCACGCGATTTTCTACCCATTTCAAGTTCACCACTATTAATTAAAGCATATTTCCTAATGGCCGAAAATGGCGAAAATGGGAGTATTCGCGGACTTTTTAGGTGTGTAAATCTTAGGACAGAATGTTTTAACTGGTATAAGCTGGTGTTATACACACACGTCATATAATGATAGGGTCAGCACTGAATGTCTGCTAGAGGATAGTTGTATGTGAGAAGATAGCACGCCAGTTAGTGACTTGCTCCTAGAGGCTAGTGTGAGGTGTGATGTGTGTGTTGTCTCGTCCTTACAGCTTCCACTCTTCTAGGTCTCTATCGCGCTAAATACGCACATCCAAGTTAAACTAACGTCAACTATCTTGATACATCACCTGGCACTCAGCTATGCCTTTCATTGCAAGATCAACAAGTCTACGCGAATTCTGTTACGACACACTTATAAAACAGATTTTAACAAAAATTGTGTCGTCTTGTTTTTCATCCCCTGTAGACGTTGAAAGTGAAACACGTCCAATCATTGCCCACGAAGCAGAGCTGAGTTATATCAATCAACACTGTCCAGATAAGAACGTTATCAGCACTTGTTTTTTTTTTCTAAATTGCGATTTGTGATATGACGTAAACAGGAACTAATAACCACAAACAAAAAACTAATTAATAACGTTAAGAACGCACTAATAAGAGACATAAACATATCATACACTTCACCTGTTCATCATGTCGGTATGAAAGTTTTATGTAATCAGAGGGTGACCTTCCCTATTATGTTTTATCTTTCATTATTATTTTGTTAACATAGAAAGCATCATATTAAGTCACTACTGTCTACATAATGTGTACAATGTGACGACATCATGTAACGAAGTTTGCCGGTGCTGTACATTAGCATCCAACATCAGAGTGTATTACTATTAAGACTGACACACGCAAACAAGTAGAAACTCGGAGTTAGAAATATTCAACGCGAGGTCCCTTGTTACATGATGCACGCCTAAACGATAGCCAAGTCCCGCTCCGACCTACTGCAGCATTTCCCCATTCGTAGGTTGACTAGGGCAAGGTTGGCAGGTACAAACAATAACACAAGTCCAGTTATCAAACGTCAATTAAGTAACAAGAGCGGCGTCTATACATACTCCTCGTTACACTGCTCGAATACAAGGTGAGCTGCTGTCAGCAGACTGGCCAACTAGCGAGGAAAAAACTTCAATAGTAAACTTAACCAAAACCAGGACGAAGACAAACTGAAAGCAGTAAATTCAAAATGTCGAGTAAATAAGTTGAAAACTAATATTGCACGTACACATAAAATAACTTGTAAAAATGAGCTGCGAATCCCGCAGTTAGCAAAATATTTAACTATGAAGGCATCTTCTCAAACACAAATTGCTTGCTGGCAGTTTGACAGAACCAAGTCACGTGACTGGACAAGCCTACCCTGCTCTAACTCACGGTTTATTATAACCGCTGTAGCGACTATATTACAGTAATACTTTTGCGTCCTTTCGTCTGCCGAGGTTGTCAGCTGTAGTGGGACGCAAACCCGGTCCCATAAAGGAACAAATCACACGTGGTCAGATCAAGGGATATGGGTCTTTAGGGATAAAGTGAGCACCTTTGAAAAATATCACTAGCCGTTACCGCATATAATTCAAAATAAACTCTAGTTGCCTTACTGCTTGTATGGTTGGCAGCCAAATTACACTATATAGCACCATTTGTTTTTCTATTTCAATTCAACAACACTGAAACAAAATCAACAGAAATAAATGTAATTGTATTTTATACTATTAATACACTATTTTTTATCAACCTGTATCGATTCATATCGACTGCACAGTGTATCTCACACGCGCAAACGTCAAGTGACGTGTTCAGAGAGGTTAGACATTTCCCGCCGTTAGCCGTTACACACGGAAAAAAATTACTGGCTGAAAATAGAACTTTAGCGGGGGTTTTCGAGTGCTCACTTGATCCCGAATGGCCTATAAGAAGACATGCCCAATACAGCATGCGCGCAGTTGTAAGAATACTGATGCCAGTGTAGTATTATAAGTCTAGTAAGCATATACATATACGTACTGCCGTGCATGCATGTAGAAAGTGGCTAGACCCTCGTGGTGGCGGTGAGCGGTGGGACGGGACATGATCGGTAAATATAAACTTGACCCGGCTGGCTAGAGCCTGTGACCTTGGGCACGTTGCCCGCCTTAGTCTGTCGTCAGTTGTCAGTGTGGCGTGAAACACATACCGTGCCGTGTCGCTAACAGTCCAGTGTTGCCACACTTGACAACACTGCTTTCAGCTGGTTTACTTTCCTGCTACATAGTCGCTGTGTTCCGTGTCTGCCGCCTGATGTACAACTGACCCATGTAACCTGCTGTACAACTGACCCATGTAACCTGCTGTACAACTGACCCATGTAACCCGCTGTACAACTGACCCATGTAACCTGCTGTACAACTGACCCATGTAACCCGCTGTACAACTGACCCATGTAACCCGCTGTACAACTGACCCATGTAACCTGCTGTACAACTGACCCATGTAACCTGCTGGGGTTACAACTACTCAAACAAACCTGCTCTTGAAACTAAAGATTTTATAAAATACATATAGTAGAAATAAATCTATATATAATTAATATCCATATTAATTCAGGATTATTATATTAGAATTAGAAAATATGTGCGAAGTTAACCATACAAGGTAAACGCAAACATTGTTAATCATATGAAATAACGGCCAGCGATTTACGATGTTGATTTCCAAAGTGCTCAGTCTATCTTGAAATAACTAATGTTGAGTCTCGGTCAATACAAAAAATATTTAGACATTGAAAATGCATTAAAACCTGAAGGTAAGCAGGAAGATGTAAATGGCATATTAAGTAGCATCCATAAGTATGTTAGCACAATTATGTCTTAACTATGCATTGACGCTTCCTTTTTCCCCTCCCCTTGGTTGTGACCATTCACGATATAATTGAACACAGTAATAACATACTGACTAATCTAAACATTGTCAGACTCCAATATACACATGCAGAAGCACTTACACCCTTTTCAATAGCACTTATTAAACCTTGATGAAAACTCCTGTATCTATAAAGGCGTGCTTTTACCTCTCTTCTGAAGATCATAGGTCATGGAACATATGACATTTCGACGGAATAATCGTGAAAATGTGGACTATGGCACTTAGTCCAGCTTATATTCCAACTCTACAATACTGGTAAGACGTTATTGACCTACAAGTTTATAGCAAAATAGAGTAGAACACTGTAATGATACTTCATAAATATGTTGTTTTCTAAACGAAGAAACCGAGTAACTTCAACTCGGGTTGTGATGTCCCAGAACAAGGCAAGTTATTTCTAACAGAAGAAACACAGCGCGAAAAAAAATTTATACCCTTGACATAAACACATACACAAAAAAAATTAGTAACCTTCTTTAGTGGCCCCAAAAACCTGCTCCTATTTGGCGTGCTGTACTTTCCGAAGGCAAATGTAGGCTTAAGGCTGTTCCAGTGATATCGAAAATCGCCCTGTTAATAATATTAATTTGAATGGTCAGATGTGCTTCGTATGCCTTCCATGAACACGCCGAGAATGCGTGGACTCCCTATATAAGTCACCGCGCTTCACAATTTCTCACACTCGCCTTTGGGCGCGCTAAGGGAGAGAGCTATCGTCACTCCTCTCCTGCGAGCGACGACAGCGCTCCGCGTACTGGAACAGCGGTGGTGGTCAACCTTGGTACTACGTAGTCCCGGCAGCTGCGTTGCCTGGTGGGAGGAGGAGGGGTGGTATCGATCGTCGATGCGCGCGTTACCGCTGTCTGCTCTGCCTGCAGAGGAGTCTTCACCGTGTTCAAAGTTAACATGTTT
>PNEQ01120439.1:0-43047 GCA_003012365.1 Medauroidea extradentata | reverse complement strand
GCGCAGCACATGGTGAGCCATCACCACTTCGGACTGATAAGGTTGTACATTGTCATTGTTAGAAATACTGTTTATTGGAGATATGACTGAATTTTATTGTGACTTATAGTGTTTAATTAATTGATGGTAGACTTTTCTTGTGCTTTAATTGTCAAAATTAATTAACGTGTCTGTGACACAGGAGTAATTGTGTGCATAAATAATTGTGTTGTGAGAGTTCTAGTTGATTACTGTTTTGTGTATTTCATAGCTTTGTGAGCTATTAAATCCAGTACTTAATTTAACTCTTTTATTTGTAATTATAGACCTCTATCCCAAAGAACTCATGGGAATTGCCCACATATAAAGTTTGTGCTCTCCAAACTTGTAACAATATTAAATTGTACATATTAACAAAAATGTGGTAAGTTACTACACTGCGACACAACAGTACGAAACAACGAATAGACTTTAAACTTGGGCAATTGTTCCTGAACAACATATACATATTCCTAGCATTTTTATCATTTCATCTCATTTTGACTTAGTCACATTTGGCAGTAAACCGATGATATATCATCTCACTAATCACAAGTTTGGGGCACCAAATACATTTCCGCAAAACCTTTACCACCGAAACTTTGTAATGGCAATAAAGTTATAGTGAATATTTTGAAAATATATAATTGAGGGCACCGTCACCAATGGTTGTGCACAGGGTAAATATACATTTTTCATTCGATTAACCTTTTACCTTAGGTGTCTGTAGTTACCCCACAACCTCAAACTGGCAGGGCTATAAATAAGGCCCAGGTGAAGTCGCTGTTAATGGCAGGGACAAACTTCACGACTGCTTTTCGCGTGGACAGCTATAGCTACTTATCCTGCTGCAAAATTAGTTCAACTTGGACATTCTAACACTTGATGACTGAAGTACCAATCTTGTGTACAAAGAGGTTTTTAAATTAAAGTAAATATTATCAGTTACGAATAATACTCGCAAGCAAAGCTGTAGGGGACAGCTAGTTTCATTTAAGATTAAAACTTCTTATTCCATGGGCGAAAGGCTTAAGGAAACAAGCAAAATTAAAATAAAATAAAGAGAGTTATCATTTATGCAGAAATTATCTATTCATTTTCATATCATAAATGAAGAGTCAGGGGAATAACTGACACTGTCATTACAAAAACAATAAAATTTACAATTCTGAGCATATTTTTGTGCTAGTTGTTACAGTCTTATACTGTTTTCGTTAGGAGGATAGTTACTGTCTTAAATTTACTAATTTAATTGATCCAAGGTTACGTAACTAGCTAAGTCCCTATTGTAATAGAGCAGAACCTTGTTATAACGTTTACTTTATAAATGGGAAAACATTATTAGAGGGTAATTTCCTATTATAAAACAGTTTTAGGAGCAAAATTAAGGTAGCATTATAACCACGAAAATGTTATAAGTGGGAAGATTATAAGAGGGTTCTACAGAGTATCACCTTGTTATATTGTTTCTGAAGGACCCAAAAAGTGTTGAGTTTATAAATGGGAAAACATTATAAGAGGGTAAATTCTCATTATAAAGCAATTTTAGGAACCAAATGAAGATAGCATTTTAATCAGGAAAATGTTATAAATGATATCATTATAACAGGCTTACATGTACTTTCAAATAAATTTTCCTAAAATACTGAATCAGAAAGAAATAAAAAAAAATTCAACGTGAGAAATGACACAGGCTACATAGAGAAAAATAAAAAAGTTTTAGTAAAATATTGTAATTCTATCTTGTATTATACTATGTAAACTCTTCTGAAGTAGGTACTGTATACATTTATGTTACAAAAAATTACAAAATGTTTGTTTATGTCAGCTGATATTTTGCACCTTAAAAACATACCAGTTATTATAACTTTCGAAACTGTATTAGTTCACAAACCAAGTACATAATATAGACTACATGTATGTCCTGAAACATTACATAAAAGTAACACTGACATTAAATCTAGGCGTTATAACTCCGTAAGTTATTTTGATGATATAAGTCAGTACAGTACCTACTTCTTTATTCTCAACTCACAAATAAACATTGTAAAGTACTCAGAAATAAGTGAACTTACCTTCGATACTTTCTGAACTTGAGGAACTGCAATAAAAAAAAAATAAACAGTGGAATTAATGAGAAAATAAATATATAATGAACAAACACACTATCACTGCACATATTCAATATGTAAAACTTATATCCTACTCCAAGTTAAACCCAGGTGTTTGATATAAAATTTAAAAATGATTAAGATATTGTACGTTGCTGATCTGCGGGTTTTCTCGGGGATCTCCCATTTCCTCTGCCCTTTCATTCTGGTAATGCTTCATACTCACTTCGTGTCACACCTCATCAGCGCTAAAGACCTCGATGTTCAGCGCTGACCACAACCTCTCACTAGTTACGATAGCAAACTCTGCTATTATCAGAAAGAAATAGGAATTTGACTTTCCAGGTATGAACACTGCCTAAAAAGTATTTTTATCATGCTTACCTATAATGTACCATATCCCTCCATGGAATAGCATTGAGAGAAACTTCCTTTGGCTTCTGTTCTGGGACGTGTAGAATCACGACCCGCTCCTCTGACACTGTGACAACTGCACAAACAGTGCAATTACAATGCAACCTTACACTTCTCACGGTACCTTCTAGAAATGAACATAACATGCACAAAGGTGTAAAAGAAGGGAAAGTTATAACGCAGGTTTGCGTGGGACCATAGAAAATAGGTACAAAATAGGGAAAACAAGCAAAATCCAGGAATGTAAAAACGGGCTATACAGTATTTGATTTAAAGAAGTCACTATCAAAACTGTGCTCCAGTGCACCAGCAGTGCCAGCTACAAAATGTGTGAGACAGAATCACACCTACTGACAGTGGTATGAAAGTGAACCTGCTAAATGGGGAAGGAGAAGCTGTTGAAGAATACTACATTAGTTCCAGGGAAACATAGGATTGTATACAATTGTTTACGCTGTCAATGATGTAACTGTCAACCAACTCTAGTTTCCTTGGAACTGGGAAAGTTGCTACCAACAGTCTTGTATGAAACTTTGGGTTCAGACCCAACTTTGGTAAAGGCTGAAAATAATATTTTTAACTATATCATACGTATGAATGCAAACTGTTGTTCAGCAAACATTATAAAAAGTACAGTAAGTTAAAAATGTGATTAAATTAATATAAATTGGAATTACAGAACAAAGATTCACAAAGACAAAAGTAGGCCCATTCAGGATATTTTGTATACTAAATTATTACAACGAATACATAGTATGTTAATATAACAGTTAGAGCAGTTGTGTCTCACCTTCTCCAGGGTCAATTTCATCATACGGTGGAGGCTGCTCTCGTAATGTGGTTGAAATATCACCATTCAAATTGCCTGGAAATTTTTTTTTAAATAAAACATAGACTGTCAATGGTTTCTGACTTCTTACTTCTAGTTTTATACATAAAATACAAACAAAGTAAATTTAGTTAAAACAAGAAGCTGGTTGTACAGGACCATAAAGCTGCACAGCAACAAAATTCACATACAGTAATAATTTCCTTACAAAAATAATTATCCATATTTAATTTAACAAAACAAATAAAAAATTAAGCATAATTGTGAAATTTGCAACACCCTAAAAACCATAGATAAAACTAGTATGTATATTTATTCAACCACTCAAATAACAGAGTCAAATTAAATTTAAAATATTGAAAAAAATTACTAGACTACTTAATTTTTTCTTTCTGTAAACATAACTACAGTAGTATACATATTGATATTCACTATAGGAAACAAGATTTATTTTTCCAGTTGCACATAACACAATGTGAATGACATGAAACAGTTTTGCAATTAGTTAAAAGGTTGTAATTTTAGCATACACTTCTACCACATGATTAGTACTCACTGCAAATCTTTGAGACAGCATTAAATTATACAAAGTGAATACCGCAAATATATAACTACCATACCAATTATTTCTCTATTACCTATATGTAATAAATACTCTACAAAGTATATAAGATAAAATGTGAGCAGCTACAGTATACACATAAATGCATATACAGTAAAACCTCTTTATAAAAAAACCCCTTTTATAACAACCACCTCTCTATAACAACACTCTCCTCAAGAACCGTGGGATTTAAAATAGGGGTTTTACTGCACAGTTAAACCTCTTTATAAAGACCATTCTTACATAAAGATGCTATTCTAGGGAACTGTGAGGGGTCTTTATTGAAAGGTTTTACTGTATACCTATCTTAAAATGTCATTCTCGACTAATCCAGCTAGACCATCACAGTCACATAGACAAATTCTTAGTAGTAAAACGAATTAATTGTAATTATCTCCAAAAATTTAATCAAGTTACAAAGCAGTAAGTACAAGGCATTGAAACGAGTACAGTATCGGTAGGTCCACTTTTTTTTATGGTTCCTTCTACAATGAGTCACCATATTATACAACCACTATTTTCAAGTGTGACATAATTAGCCTCTTCTCCCAAAGACTATCACAGAATGTTTGAAAATTTGAAAACTTATGTTTCTATTTATGTACATATTTAAAGTGCTCCAAGCTGCTATGAGGCATTGACATGAGAAAACTTCATGACAACATGAACAGTCCAAAAGCAAATGGATACATATTGTAAATTATAAACTTGCACACAGCATATACAGGATTAGTAAAAAGAATACCCTAACTTTTAAGGTCTGTATAATCACAACCAAACACCTTACAATGTTGTGTGACAACTCAAAAGAATCATGGAACAACAAAGTTTTTGTACTATAACCTTATAAATGTTCAATGTGATCACCTTGAGCAGCACGAATCACATTGACGCGATACTCTAATCCATTCCACACTCATACCACCATGCCCGGTGTAACGGTGTGGATGGCATCTGTGTAATTCTCGTTTTGAGTTCGGCAATGTTAGCCAGCAATGGTGTAACAAACACGAGATCCTTTACGTACCCGCACAGGAAAAAAAAACACGGATGAGATCTGGGCTCCTTGGGGGCCAGTAAAGAAGTGGATGGTCATCATCTGCTCCACGATCAATCCAGCATTGTGGCAACGTCTCGTTCAGTCAGTCGCAAACAGCTAGATGCCAATAAGGTGGTGCACCATCCTGCTAGAAAATGAAGTCCCCAGCCGCCTCTTCTAACTGAGGAAATAACCATTCGATAAGCATGTCCGAGTAAAAAATCCAAATAACAGTGGACTCTTGAAAAAAGAAGGGGCTGAAAACAGTGTCTCTCGATACAGCGTAAAAGACGTTCACTTTGGGTGACATGCATGTTTGGCGGTGTCACATGGATTCTCCTGGTCCCATATTCTCACGTTATGCCGGTTGACCTTACCGTTGATGTAGAATGTCACTTCATCACTAACCACTACCTTTGAGATGAAGGCATCGTCAACCTCATTCCGGACAAGAATGTCCAAGCAGAAATCACGTCTGTTCTTTGTCCCTTTCAGTAAGAGCCTGCAGAAGCTGTAACCTGTATGTTTTGTACAACAATTGCTTCCGCAACACTCTCCACACAGTTGATTGAGGGAGTCTCATTCGCAGAGTTGATTTTTGTGGACTGCATGCAAATGCTTGCTGAATCCTTTGCACATTGTCGTCCAACACATGAGGCTGCCCGGAACTTTTGCCTTTGCACAGGTAACCTTTGTCACGAAACTGACGAAATCACCTTAGCATACCTGCTAACCTCAAGGATTCAGAAATAATACAATTTTTAAAACTATTAAAATATAGCTTAAACAAGTCACGCATTTCACATGTATAAGTGTAACTGCCATCGAACTATCACTAGCCATTTTATGATTATACAGTTTACATATTCAACGTAGTGTTGTATGCAAAATATATTTAGAACCTACTAAATAATTAGCCTAATAATATAAAATTAGCTGAAGTTATTCCATGCTGTTTATGTGTTGTGTTCACTGCTAATATTACAAAGCCTCCCTCTCTCCTAACGCAAATTTAACAGGGCAACCACTGAATTAATTTTATCCTGATCTGTTGTACCAACATTAATACTGCTAATAACTTTACTACACATTAAAAATTGGCACAAACCTGGGTGTTGTTAGTTTCGGTTTCTACATGTTTTAAAAACAGAAACAGATTTTAATACTGCAAGAGATACTAAACGATTTTTGGTAACACAGTTTAATAACCCTATTTTACAGTTCCATAAATGCACAACATATTCTCATAATATGGCATGCAAACTAACCTATTTAATCACACTTTACATTTTTAACAACCACTCTTCGACACTGCAAATAGGCCTCTTGTGGAACTGAGAAAGAAACCGTACATATTGATAAGTTTAAGCACAGCAAAAAACAATGTTCACAAAAAAAATGTGCCAGGCACATAGATGCATACGTGTACTTTCATATTTGCGGTGAAAATAGTACGGTAGTGTATTCTTGAGCAATGACTACACAAAAACGGTAAAGCTAAAATCTATGTGTATTTGCGTAGCTTTGTGTTCCAGCGGAGAGGGAACCAAACAGCAAATAATGGAACTGAGTCGATGAATTCTATCTCACGCTACAGGTCCAGCTCCATTGAGGAACTAGAACTGAACTGTTCTACTGCTAGTGGTGTTATTGAAATGCAAAGTTATCCAATTTATAAACAGTAATATATGGCAATTCAAATTTTTGTTGACTATAAAGTGATTCCGTACTTTACTTCCTTTCGATGGTGGCATTACGAACTGTTTGCAAAATAAAATCTATCTACATAAAACTGTATTTAAATAATGTTGCAGCAAGGAAATGTTTTATTGCAAAGTAGCTTTGCGGCTAGAGCTAAAGTAGTTCAGAGCTAATCTTTATGGTAGAGTTGCTATAGCGAAAATAAACACATTAAAAAATAATAATGTACTAAGACAAAGTATAAATAAGTAATAATCCAGGCCATTCACCTTGATTTAAATGTATCTCAACTAGAACAGAACTTGTGCAGTTATGTATGAACAATATAACCTTACTTTTGAAAGCGCGGGGACCCATCTATTAACCAATTTCAATGTTTCAACCTGGCTTGGACAAACTGTAAAATATTTGTTTTGGGAAGAGGGAAGGTGACGGGAATCAGCATACAATAAGTTTACAGATTATTTCATTTTATGGTCAGTACACAACATATTTTAATTATGAGAGCTGCGCCATGAACCGTATCTAGTACGCAACCAGACGGCCGGACCCAATGGGTCTGCCGGAACCGGTACCAGGAACCAGTTCCGAAGAGCTGGATTTGGTTTTGGATCCAGGTCCAAAAATATTCGGACCTACACACCTCTAGACGCTACAGCAAATAAACGATCAGGGATGTTCGGCAAGCTTCGGGATACGGTCGGCAATGTGTGAAAAGTACAGTATTCTGTAGTGAAAAATGTGGGAGAAAAGCTAAAAAATATAGTAAGATACAGAGCGTCTCACGCTTAGATTGCTGTACAGGGTTATATGGACATTCACTCTCTCTTTTCATCACATGGTAACTGCCGTTAACACTGTCCTTGTTTTGGCGTGCACTGTTGCCAAAAATCCTAAAAGGTTCACTTTGTAACTTTGATTTTAAAATTTTTGCATAATGAACAGAATTGAAATGCACATAGTGATATAGTTGGTTCATATTTTACACAATTTTAAGGGGTTGAAAAATTAAAAAACAAATATTTGAACTTGGTACTGTTTTCATGCAGCCTTAAATGTATCACATCATAACTTATGAATAAAAAACCAAATCGTATCCAGATTTTTATGGTGTGTAATTTAATATATCTGGACGACAAAAAAATCGGAAGGCTTAATTTTTTTTTCGTTAGTTGTACAGAAAATTTTTTTTAACATTACGTGCACTTTCTAATAAACTGAAACATCAAAAAGTTGGTCAGTGAGAAATTTTTTTGCTATTTAAGTTAGATGGAGGATGAAAGTGAGGAAGTTGTTCGTAATGAGCTGAATCTATTTTTAAAAGCAACCCCGCCTCAATAGCTTTAGCCGTTCTCTTGTATATAGCTGTGAAATGTTTGGCATATTATTGTCATGCGCTCACCGTGCGCTCGCCCAACAAACTCGAAAGTTGAGTGTAGCTCGAAGTGTTGGCTGAAGAGAAATAACATTCCGGTATATTTGCTGACTACGACGTTGTGTCTGGAATGGTTAATAAACAAGATACAGGCTAACTTGAGTCAGCAGTTTTCTTCATCCTGCATCCTAAACTAGTTCAATAGTGAAACTAAAGTGTCACGCTGCCGAGCGATTTGTCGTAATTGTTGACTGATTTCGAATCAAAATTTCATGTGTGTAGTTTTTTGTTAATACAACATATTTTTGTACGGAAGGCAAAACAATAAAATATGTAATATAGGTAGGCTACAAGAAAGGGAGCGAAATATTGAATTGATCTTATTCCAGTATTTTCACATGCTTTTAACGCATTAAGGAAGCTTTTGACATGTGCCTAGCACACCCTCCCACTGGTTTACCGCACTGTACTCATTTAGTATGGCCTACACTCAGTGCGTGTCGTGAATTACAAATATTGCCTTTTAAAATATGTTTCTTTAAATTTACTCTTTACATTACTATGTTTTCAAGCGTCTAATAATTGTTTCAGTGTTTTTCAAAATGTATATTAATATTTGTCGTTCATTTTCAATCGCCATTATTCAGTTGGATCAGCTATGCTATATGTATTGCATCCTTCCGCTTGAACATGATGCAACAGGAACAATACTCCAAGATTATGTGTATTGCATCCTTCCACTTGAACAAGATGCAACAGTAACAATACTCCAAGATAATACATTCCAAAAATTACCAGTAACGTTTTAATATGTTTTGCTATTTTTCCAGTGTCCGTTGGTATTGTATCTTATGTAATTTCATCCTATTTAATGTGTTTGTATCAGAGCTACTTTGCACTGCGCAAAGTCACCCCCTTCCCTCGCGGGGCTGGCTTGGCGACGTAGGAAGCTATGTCTCAGTCGGAATTAGACGCGTGGAGGAGCTAGACATGTTTTGTCTACCTGGGTCCTTCATCAGTTTTGCATCAGCCATCTTTAGTTTTCAATAGTTATACTGTAATTTAATTTACCGGAACAGTTTTTGCTGTTTTGACCCGGGGCTCCTCACCCCCTGCCGACCATGGTGTCCAGGGGCGTAAGTTTGCACATTAAGTATACCACCAGCCCCGTGCTGTTATACTGTGTCACCTACTGGAGAGGTTTGTGCTCCAGGTCCGCTTAACTGGCATTGGCTTTCTGCAAGTACCAGTCTTTTGCTCTTGGTGAGTAAACTTCAAACAACTATTCACGTCTTTCATTTGCAAGTAGTGTTTTTGACTCACTCTATCCCTAGTGACACTTAACGTGAATTGGAGTGTGTTGTAGCGTGGGGACTGGCCCTAACAAGTCCCCAAAGATCCGTCGTTTGAGGGTGCAACAATCCACTGGTACGTAGCCTGCCCTGTGGTCGTCAGCCTGTCGACCCTGGGATCATCATAAAAGGGGGTTTCCTCCGCTGCTTCTGCCGTGTGCCCTCTCCCCACTATCCATCTTATTTCAGCTCTTCCTGCTAGCCGGTCCACTCCCGTAACTTTGTCACCCATATCAAGTCCGACTCACCTACTGAGTCAGTGTCATCTTCATCATCATCATCTACATGTTCCCCCCCTAGCGCCAGTGTCACTTTAGAAGAAACATGATATTCCAAACAAACCATTTATGCTAGTAAGAAGAATCAATAGCAACACAGTACCTCAAACTAACATCAAAATTGAAATCATAAAGGAAAGACACACAATAAATAATTCCCGTAAACAAATTTAAGGCAATGATTCTTCATTTCTACTACTTGAATGGCAACTATTTTTACAATCCTAAATCTGAGAAAATATAAAAATAAAACTATCACACAGTTTGTTTATAAGGTTTTACTATATTGTTTAGTTTGTTTGCTTGACAAAACAATTTTTCTAGTTTCGGTACGTTATTGACTGACGAAAATTCGTAATTACCTTCAACTTTATGTATAAGCATTGAAAAACTACATAATATATATTAAATAATTTAAACATTACTGGTAGACATATTGTTTGATATATGCTCTCGTCTAACTTAATACATAATTATCAAAGAAGTAGTGGAAATAAGTGATATGTCTAAGTTGACATCACGGCAGAACATCAATATAGTACTCTCTTTTGTTTGAAAACAGAGCGTGGTGGAGCAGTTGTAAAACACTCGCCTCTCATTCTGGAGGACCCGGGTTCGATGCCCGGCTCTGACTATCCTGACTTCGGTTTTTCCAATGTGTTTTCCGAAATCACTCTAGGCGAATGCTGGGATGGCTCCTTAACAAAAGCCATGGCCGACTCTTCCACCTTTCCTCACGTGTATCACTACCAAGGCCTTGTGCTGTTTGAGGGCACGTAAAACCATCGAATTAAATAAATACCTTCCTCTCCCACTTTAAATGTATCTTAGCAGACAAAAAGTGACAAAAAATAAAACATATTTTTCAGTTCTCATACGACACTGATTTTGAATGATCAATCTCATAATCATCAACTACTCCAACCACCTTTTTGTCTTTAGACAGATGCTACTAAAATGAAAAAAAAAAATCTTTCGTTTCGTCAGCAGTAGCTATAGTGATTAAAATATATGTGATAATTATTTCTTAATGAAGTGCTCATTACAACTCATGTAGTGAATTAATATCAGTGGAATGTGTGAATTGTTTCTTATTTAAAGTAATAGAAAATGGCATTAACTACGTATTTTGAAGCGTGATGCTATACAAATTGTAATATCAACAAGAATAATAAAGAATATAATATTTTAAAGCTTAAAATTCTGAAGTACTTCACCTCCCGAACTTTGTAGAGTGGCTGCAATGTGGCAACAGCACGCGCCATGAGCTCTGTACTACAATCTACGGTTGGGATGCTCTACAGTTACCGAAACTACAGTATTGTCAGCCCTCTTCATTAACTACAATACTACACCTACATACAACATTTATGGTACCCAAATGTGTGATTTCAGTACGAATTTCTTATTATGAATTGACAAAATTGAAAAAAAAATTTTAAAGCAAGGAAATTGTACAATAATTTACACCATTTGTACAATCGTTCAATAGGGCATAAAATCGTACAAGTTGGCAACTATGCCGTAGAATACTTCACCTATCAGGTGGACATCCGTATTTGCGACGGAACTCGTGTTGAACAGTCGTCACCAATTCACATTTGGTAAAAGCTAATGAAATAGAACGCCTTCTGTTGTTCCGTCTCCATCCTGTTGTAGACTAACACTCCACACACGCTCGTAGTACAACGAAGGTAGCTCTCAGTACCCTCTAGTGACGCACAAATGAAACCTTACGAGGTAACCTCCCCCATCACAGCCTCACACCAAGGCTTCTGGACAACATCCACACCATTACATCGGACATGCTGGCACGAGTTTAGAACAAGTTAAAAGTATTGCGTCGATGTGGGTCGAGCTGCTTGTGGCGGTCTAATTGAACATTTATAAAGGTATGGTACAAAATCTTCTTTGTTCCATGTTTCTTTTGAGTTCTCACACAATATTGTAAGTTGTTTAGTTGTGATTATTGAGACCTTCAAATTTCGGGTATTCTTTTTTACTCATCCTGTACAAAAAAAAGTATACTAATACAAAATATTACACACAAACAAAAAAATATATATCTGTTAATATCCTTAAAATTCCTCGGGAATTAAAAAATACAAATAAAAATTTTAAATAAATGTATTTAGTTACACATAAATTCAGTGGTCACATGGTAACACTCGTATAATAATCAGCTGAGGTATTGAATGAAAAGGAAAATTTAGCAGGGCTTAAAAAAAACTGACGTTACCTCAAACAAAACATACCAAGTTCATAGTAAAAATTAATGCAACTCACCAACTTGATCAGAAAGCAGCGGAGCAGAGGTTGATGGTCTGCAATGGCGTGATGACTCCTCATCTTGGCTGACAGCTTGTGAAGTGTTCACCTTTATTCTACCAACTGTACACACACGTGCATTATTTGTAGTTTCCAGCACACGTAACTTTGCTTTCCCATCAAGTATTACATTTTTTTCAGAGCATATACCACAAATACCATTAAAAATACCAATTAAAAAAAGTTTCTTTAGTTTTTTTTATTTATTTTGTGCACCTCTAAGATTCAGATTGCAAACATTTTATGTTCTCTGAGTAATGGGCTTGGTAAACATTCGCAGCTCTGGTTTACAATATGATGGCATCCAAAGCCACAGTTTCCCTGACACTGGATGACAAGATTGCTCCAACAGCTCTCAACCTGAATAATTACCCATAAAAATAATCTGAAATAATTTCCTGGAGAGAAATTATCTCAAACATGAATCAGATAATGCTTCAGAGTTAGCTTTGCAGAGAGACAAGGGCAGACTTCTTCTAACCAGCAAGAAAGATGAATAAGGTAGGACTAACAAAGTAGCATAATGGAAATTCAGTCAACTACAGTATTAATTTTCAGTGTGTGGTTAACCTGCACTGCTGCTGATCAGAGTGCATTACCAAATAATATTCTTTAAATAAATTATTACAAGAAAATTTTACTTTAATTAGGCTAGAGAATACATAATCAATTTACAACACTACGTACTTCAATTTAACAGCACGGTTACCTCAATTCTACATCCCTCACTTTAAAGATAGCAGCCATTTTAAAGAGGTACATAAGTTATTTTAAATGTTAATTGACTTAAAGGATTATGGCTTGCACTATATCAACTTCCTCAATAATCTCAGGTAATCTGTAGTTGATTGTGAAAGGAATGTACGAGAACACCAAAATAATAGCCATACAATATAGACACTATCTAACTGCACACTGAAATTTTCCAAAATAAATAAGCCTAAAATTGAAACTGAATTGTAACAGACAAATCTTAAGACTAACTAGGAGATAACTGTATACACCCAGCAATCACTTAAAATTAATTTTCCTTATACTGTAATCTAAATACAATTTATGACAGTTAACTCTCAATTCCAGTCAATAAAAAGAACGAAATATACTTACCTTAGACACTTCTTCTTAATCTTGTGGTGCAATGGCCAGTCAAGTAACTGTGGTATTTAGTTACTATTTTATAGTAACAAACACTTTGCACCAAAAAAAAACTGACTGATCCGATGATTACGACTGAATCTGGGCATGTTAAATTCGCAACATATCACATTTTACTCTTCCACCGATCATCTGTAGTGTGAAACATTTCTGGTTTCTGACTGTCAACAACACAACTTGTACTGTGAAAAGCAGCTCACCAAATTTGTAATAGTTTCTGACCCTCAGGAAATTAATTATAATTTTAAAACATGTTAATATTAGAATATTGAATTAAGTGCTTATTATATGTTATTCATGATAAAAATGTTAGTTACAATTAATATTCCACATTATTTGTTAGGGGTTTTTCTATGTGATAATGCTACAAAGCTTTTTTAAGCATGTCTTTATGCTAACAACAGTATCCATATAACTCACGGACAAAACTACATAAAACTACACTAGCCCGAAATCAGTTTCGCACAGTTTTTTCTGTACCACTCCATTAAAATAAAAAGATAAATAAAGAAAACATTAACAAAAAAAATCAAGATTTTTAAAAATAAATAATGGTTAATGTAATGAAGGAAACTTTGCACACGAAAAGTAAACAATTTTGAAAATCCACCAAGACCACGTAATTGTCAGTTGCCCAATCTCAAAGCTGTTGCTATACATGCATTAATGACCACCATAACAATATTTACCGCCACAAATTATGACAGCTATTATCCTTAAATGGTATGCTTCACACTGACAAAACAGAATAACTGAAAAAGCAATAGCTATAGCATTTACGTACAACAGTCAGTTTACTTACTGTGAAAAGTATGGGGGCCAGAACGTTTCATTACTTATGAATCTGCATTTACAAAAAATATAGGAACATAATTTTTATATTGAAGAACAGCACTTTCAAAATATTTTCAGAGTTAAAGCAACTGAAATAACTTCCCCTCCTCATGTGAATGTAGTCAATAATAAGGAGCTGCCCAAGAATATAAATCAACACACTCCAGGTAGACCTGCACGTATATCACATTAGAACAACAATAATGGCAGAGTCTTTCATGTGCAGCCACAAAATTATGAAGAAAAACCCAACTTTCTCTGATTTGCAGAATGTGTGCTTGCCTTGTAGAAATGCCTTTGCAAATTACATACAGTGCTTTCAGAAACTTGTTGACATTCATTCCATCTATATGACATCTGCCTGAAAAGTCTTGCAAAATACAGGAACACGTGTGTGTATATCACAACAGCCTAGTGCACTATGTAAAACAATTATGTAGGTCCTCCTTTCACTGCTCAAAACTATCTGTGAGCATTATCCAAGGATAACCATTTCATATCTGAGTCATATATAATGCTTTGGTGAATCATTCATGTGCCATAATGACATGAATTTCATTTGAAGTGATTCATTAACTTGCAAGCTGTTACGTGACACATAAAAAAAGTATTTCTGCATATTCCATTTGAAGACAGCCGTGTTCACTTGCCTGTGCTAAAACACACAATAGAGACAATCATCAGAAAAACACATTACTATTAAAGGTGATAAGTGGACAATATTGTGTAGCATAAGTTAAGGTGCTTATTACTGTACACTAATGTACACTGTCTTGGAGTGACAGCTTCCCGACTCTCCCACAAGAGTGAAGTCAAGTGTACACTGGTAATGTTGCATCCAAAAATGGTGTTAACTTTCTCTGCCACTCGTGACACCACTGCACCAAAAACAAAACAAAACATGGTAAAAAAAAACAATGTTGTTTGAAAAAAATCAGCCCTATGCCATTCTTATTAATTCACAAGAAACGTACACAAAAGGTTCTGTGAACTCAACTCACCTCAGCAGTTTTTGCTCATGGTTAATTAAAAAGCCAGAAACACTTAAAATGCTCAATATTTTTTACCAATGTCAGTGCTTTTGGAGTTAAGGCAGCTCCCAGGCTGAACCAATGGTTTATCATAAGATGGCCATAGAATATAAGTATCTTTTTTGCTTGTCACATCACAATATTAGTACTGAACAAACAAAACTTACATACAAGAGATTCCTTCATCCAAGTATTTTTTTCTGAGGGCTACCACACTCGCAAAGGAGTCATATCAGAGCCAGCTGAATGTTTTATATTTACCATGTCAAATCTAACTTTTCTACTGGAAAAGTCTTAACATCTGTGATGATACAAAATTATTTTTCAGTAACATTCAGTTGACTTGAGAGCAATATTTTGTCCACAATTACTGTAGTATTGTAAAAAAAAAATCAATTTTCATTGGTTATTAATGACTGACTTTATAATGGATTTTGAAGTGTCACAGTTTATGTATTTTATTAATACTTTTAAACATTCTGTTTCTCTGTGTTGATAGGACTCACAGAGTCTCCATTATTTCAAAGTGTTTTTTATTTATAAATTTGAAACATTTTGATAAAGCTACTGGCACTGAACCAAATTGTTGGCTTGCAGGAATATTGAATTTTCTTACACAAAAATGGTCTCTAAATTTGTTAGCTCCCAAACAATTTAATTTAGTTTCCTCTTTTTAATTAGTGCCTCTCTTTAATGTCAATATGGCATTATTGTATTTCGTTAGTTTACTGCTCCTACTAGTATATATCACATTCCTACTTCTGTATTATTTTATGTTCAGTATTTACAGGCTTGGTTATTTGTATTTGCATTTACGTTGACCTTTACAATTTTCATTTGTCTGTACAATATTGTATGTTACTTTTATTAAGTAATTGAGAACAATTTTTTAGTTTATTCTGTATTTCGACAAGTCTCATCCAATGTTATCAATGCATATGCTGCAAATAATAAAATAAATACTGGAGTCAGTGTGGCCAGAGGGAGTGCAATAACTTACCCAAGTCAAACTGTTGTTTTTCCTAGAAATATGAAAGAAATAAGTATGCTATTTCTCAGTTTCCCTATCTTCTACAAAAACCACGCACCTATTAAGTTTGCAAGGATTTTTGATAAAATTATAGCATAAAACTAATTGAGTTAAGCATGTGCAGTTTATTATACACTGAAGTAAAAACTCTGCAAGATTTTTGCTGATATTGGTAGACACTGACGCGGACTCCGTAGGTAGACCAGAGCACGTCAAAGTGATTTATAGCTCTTACCAGCAGGTATCATGAAATACATAGTTTAGTTCTCCTTTTTTATTCGTAACTTAAATCAATTCAACTAACCAGTGTTTGGTACACGTTGTTTCTGACACAATCCCATAAGAAAAAATCCAATGGGGTTATCTCGAGTGAACATTGAGGCCAAGGAATTGGACTGTTTCTCCTAATCCATCTCCCTCGAGATGCGCTACGTGCATGCCTGCTGACTCCAATAAGGTGGGCACCATTTTGTAGCTGAACTATGTTTGGCTGCAAGTATTTTATCTGTGATATCGCCTACAGTTACAGAATGCTCAGATAATTGTTCACCTGGACAGTCGTCTCTAGGAAAAAGAAGGGCCCAATAACCTGATCGTAGATTACACTACACCACACATTAACTTTGGGGTACACTGTATTTGTAGACTTGACCCAACATGTCTGCGAAAATTATACTTTTCAAGAACTCACCATCAAGTTCAATCTGGTACAGCGTTTCTCCTGTGAGTTGTTATATTGCAATGTAGTCTCTTGTTTTAACTGTTTCATACATTTAACTTTTTACGCGCATAACCTCAACATGCACTCTCTGTATGGAAGCACATAGAACAGACAATTCCTGCAAAGCTCTGCATGTGGATATTGTACCTAGTTCTGCATAATCATTTCTCTGAGTCTTTTATTAGTAGCACCTAATTAGCACCTTTGGCGATAATTAACACTACCAGCTTATAGGAAACTGTGTTGCCATTCTCTTAAAGGATAGTCACTCTGAAAACTCTGTAAACTGTGTGTCGTAATTTCACTGAGTCTGAGTAATTAATTTAGTTTTAAAAAAGCCAATTCACACAATATGAACATACTTGCAGTCATAACTTCAAAACACATCCTTCTAATTAAAGATATAAACGATAGCCACATGAACACGCTCTTTAATAGCAAAAGTTAAGTTGACTACTTTCGCTACATTTGCTATTTCACAAACAACTGAGTGAAAAAGTTAAAATAGCCAACAGGTATGTTTGTGAAAAAACTTCCAGAGTTTTGATCCAATATGCCGAAAACTCCATACGTAAGCAAATATCTCATTTAGTTTTTCTGCCATAATTTTTCAAAACCCCTAGCTAACTTTAGAGACTAATTGTATATGAATATCTGTACACAGTACAAAGCAAAACGTGGAAGTTGAAAATGTCATCAGTTTTTACAGGACTTCCATATTATTTTCCAATTAAAAGTCAAAAAATACTTACATGGAATTCTGACTTGTGATGGAAACATGGCATTTTCAGAAACATCATATTTTACAGCAATTAACTTTCTACAAAAAATATCTGGTGAATAAGAACATTATTTTCTGCAGTTGCACTTCTTAATTAAAATTGACTTTCTGGTAGTTAATGTAGAGGTGTTAAAGTGAAAATGAAAGCAGCATATGACTTTGTGCACTTGTGGACCACAACTGCTCTAGAAATGCCCGACGCCATACAGTATAGGTCATTCGGAATAAAGTGAGCACTAAAGATTTAACCTTTGAAAAAAATCACTAGCCGTTACTGCATATTAGTAAACATCAACAATAGTTACATTATTGTTTGAATGGTTGGTAACGAATCATTACATGTAGTTCCGTGTATTTTATTATTTGAAAACAGCATTAGTGAAAGAACATAAGATGTAATTGATCTCTCTGTATACCATATGCTTTAAAATATTTATTTACGCTCTTATTGACATACCTACTGACTGTGTGATTTTACTTGATCAGCACCATCACAAAGTGATGCTACCGCCCGCTGGATTCAAAACAGCCATTGACACACTGCCGCTAACGCTCGCTCCACAGACGAAGTTCAAAATCCCTCCGACAGGTGGCATCAGAGTTAGGTTTTCGCCGCTTCGGCTTCGTTTCGCTCGCTTGAAAGCGAGTTGAGTCAGAGTGTACTTGTCCGTTGTGTAATAAATATGGGTTTCTTATGAACACATTCATAAACAGTTACTTCTAATACTTTTGAATATCATTGCTAATCAGTTATGTTATACGATCGCCAGCCTGAGCATGTGGAAATAGAAATAACATTTCTTTTTTTTTCTGTTCCACAAGTTAAGAAAATACGTTTTTTTTATTGTTTTTGTAAATTGCGTCGTCGTCGTTCATAGCAGTATGCTGAACGGAACTTAAATTCTTGAATTGCGTGGGTCATGTGTGTTTAAAGTGGTGGTTTTGAATTACAAATTTATATACTACGCATTCATTTACGAGATAAGTAACCGCAAGAGAGTGTGTCGTAACCAATTAAGAGTCGATGAAGAGAAAACAGTGTCATAAAACATTAACTCGCAGGTATTTGTATCTAATATTACTATTGAGTATAGCATATATACTGCGCCCGTTCATTTAATGAGTAGATGTTGCAGATAACATTTATCGGAGCAGTGTAATGTAAATGTAAACATTGTACGAGCTTATATAAATAAAAACACGTGGGAATGTTTACATTTACATGCAGCGGAAAGATATAAATTGGCGGAAAATAGAAAAAAATCAGGGCTTTTTTGAGTGTTCACTTTATCCAGAATCACCTATAAGTTATAACAACAAAACATTTACACAAAAATTAAGATAAATTTCACAAAAAAAAAAAAAAAAAAAAAAAAAAAAAAAAAAAAAAAAAAAAAAAAAAAAAAAAAAAAAAAAAAAAAAAAAAAAGAAAGAAAAAGAAAACAGAATGTTCAGCCTGCAAGCAGAAAATCCAGACTCAAATTTAGTCAGAATTGACCCTGAACTATGCTGTAGGATGGACGTCAGCTTACGGTGCATAAGGCAAAGCAATCCTAATATGACATAACACATATGGCATACAAAATACACCTTTACAGTGTTATTGTGTAATTTGTGCTTGCAGGTAAGTATTTTATGTCACTGTCACACTACATTCACAACTTTCTGAGACTTCACGTTTCTCTTGGGGTATTACCCAAAACACCATTCCAGCACTGTTTTGAATGATTTTTTTTCTTCATAAAAAATCTTTCTGATGTTTTCTGTTTTTCTAAGGGACAGTTTTAAATCGTATTAAAGCAGTCACTGCCATCTTTTGTATTTCCTTCCCTACAAGGAAAAGCTGTCTCACCCTGCAGAGCACTTTGGCCTGCATTGACTCTTCAGACAGCCTGAGAGTAACCAACGAGCAAAGCTTGTGGCCAGGCAATTAGGCGAATCCCCCCTCCTCAATTTCTTTCTATTGCTAAAAAAGTAGCACAACTTAAACCAACCTTCATGTGCAAGATATAAAGAACTTTGTCTTGCAGTTGAGTGATTATGTTGCAGCATTTCAGTTCAGGGCTGCTGAGTTTACGGCCACAACCGTGTGCAGCCCAGTAGCTCTCCTAGAGCTGTGTGATATTACAGTATGCAACTACACCACGTATACATTGTGTTATCATGTTGGTTCTTTTACATATGTGCAACATAAGGTGCCTTAGTTGGTGGGACGTTGTTAGTGTCTTCATGTCTCAAAATATATGAACCGACTTCTATACGTACTTTAGCCAGTTACAATTACAATGGACTAAGAACTGAAACAGCTTTACACCATGCAGAGACAGCAATTATTGCTATTCCAAGAAAAAGCATAATGACCAGCTCTGATAATGAATGTGTGTTGTTTTGTGTCATCTGTTGTTCCTTTTCAGATGTTTTTAACTTTTTAAAGTACCTAAAAGGAAATAATCCTCTTAAGATTGTCATTACTGTGGCCGTAAAGCACGTTTATTATGTTTGCAGCTGTGACTCTATAAGAACACTTGATAAATATCACCAAATGAACATGTCACTATCACAATTTTTTTAAGATGCCTAGATACATATTTTCAGGTTTTGATAAATACACAACACAGTTTCACTGACCATGTCCAACGTCACATAACCTAACATCTCTGAAGTCGCCTGAACTATGTAACTTCAGCAATGATGAAAAAATGGGACAAAACCTAGCATAGAATCAAATCCTGGTTGAGATAAACCAAAACGGAATAAGGATATCATTCACATTAATGCAGATCTATCACAAAGTTCTCTGTCTAAAAATACAATTTGTGAAAGGAATAATTAGATTGTTATTGAGTGGTTTCCGTAACAGTCTGACTTATTTTTACCGTGGAAAAAAATGTGAATATATGTACATACTGTATATCTGTAAATCCCTGAATACTGCCATATGCTGAAATTATTCTTGAACTCAGGTAAGAGCGAATGAAAAATATTAATGGTAAGGTTTCAAAAATTCTCAACTAACAAGAAATAAAAAAATCCTAATTTTGTCTATTAGTCAATCACCCGCTATCTTTTCCAAGATGAAAAATCCTACTGTTGCCACACAGTTGCCTATTTACCTAGTTCAGTGGCAAGAGCATATTATAGGCCAATATAAACAGTCGTGGAAAACTGAGAAAAATATTTTGGGGGGGGGGGGGGGAATAAACAACAGTAAATAAACTAATGAATATAAGAATTGATTAAATTAAACAAACTACTGTAAATGAATACTATTTAAAACACAGCATTAAAAACATTAAAAAAACATTATTTTGAAGGAACACTGTTCCTAAAGTGACACTTAAGTTTTCTATTCAAACAGCACATACTGTTACTAAATATGTTTTAGAAGTTTCCTATTCCTGTAAGTTTTGCCCATCCTGTACCACTGAAAGCATTATTCTCAACTATTTCTGTTTCACAAAAGAATAGGTACCTTAATACAAACTCTACTTATAAACATATTTTTTGATCAATATAAATCATTTAAATGCATATTTACATTCTAATCAGGTAGCATCATTAAATAAATTACTTTCTCAATTAATATTTTGTTCTCACCAGCACAGATTAGGAAAAATGCTACAATAATCAAATTACACAGTCAACTGAAATGAACTCTGACTGAAAAAAGCCAAGCAGATAGACACATGCTAATTTTGGTGACTAGAAATTACAACATTTTAATGGTGCATCTATACATACTGCTACAAACTAAATGCAGTGAAAAGTCCAACAGTTGCTTGCACATATGGAGAGCTACATTATTACAGATATAAACTTGCTTTCAACATAGCAGCAAGTGTACAATTGAACATAAAAAATGGCGACTGTATTTATTTTAATCACTTCACAAAATTACATGTTTTCTACAACACAGCATGAAAATATAGTATTAGGCAAAGATCACACAAAAAATAACAATGAGTTTTATTAATGTAATTATAATAAGTCAATATATAAGTATCCTCTAGTGTTCAACATTTGTACAGATTTATGTACGTAATATGTCACATCTCATAGTTTCCTGCCAACAGTATTGTAGATAATAAAGGAGCTATTACAAAATATTTACAGTGGGCAGGAGGGATATTATTCAAAAGTTAATTTAAAAAAGAAACCAGTTACAGTAAATTGTACTAATACAATTTCAGGGTTCACCTACAGCAGTTGGTCATTACGTTCACTTTCCAGTAGCAACAACGCACAGTACCAAACCTTACAATCTTCACTTTTCTTTCTCCTGTCAACTTCACGTTCTTTACACAGCAAACTGAAGAACTTAACATTCATGATTCAAGTCACATACTGATAGAGTTCACTGTGTGCTGGCAGTGAGCCTCTACATTGTCCAAACAGTCTTCAGTCACTTGTAGTTTTGTTTCTCAGAAACGTACATTAGTTTCCATTCCTCCAGCTTCGATCCTGATAGGTCACAATTAACATTTCATGTGAATAATCTTCTGTCATTTACGGTCTAGTTTCTCAGAAGTGTACACTACTTCTTGTTCCTTTAACTTTGGTCCTGACAGGTCGCAGTAAACATTTTGTGTGAATAAACTGAAAATTTTCAAACTCAGTTTTATTGCATGTAAAATTTGCATCACTGACTCTCTGTCACTTCACACTTTTGTGTTTTTTTGAAAATTATATTTCAATCTGTCTCTGGCATGCTGGCACCAATTCCTCAAAACACAAAATCCTTCATTGGTACAGTAAACAGAAAACTTTTTATTGCTAAAAGCAACCCAGGCATTGCAGTTCAGCAAGTTATTAAGAAATGTAAAAATCAAGAACTCTGAAAGCCTGAAAATCTGCCACTTCTAGTTCACATACACCATGTCTGCAGTCTCATGATAAATCTGGTGTTTCCTAAGGTAGTTGTGGACACAAGATTGACAGCAGGAAAGTCAAAATGTGTATGAACATTGCTTACTTAAGCAAATCTTACTTGTTACTGCAACACACTCAATATTATCTCCATACATCACAGTAAATTTTATTGTTGTATTTATGGCGTAGACACAACTTAAAACCAAAAACAGCATTTTCTCAGCAAACTTAACAAAGATGGTTTCCAATTAAAACAGAAGAAATTGTGAAACAATGGTAAAATAAGATATTGAACTTGAAATGTTATGACACAATGTCAATGGGTCATCATGTAAGTAATCTGGATCAAAGTTACGAAAATTCAGTATATCTACTGAAAAGATTTATTTCAAGTACTGTGCACAAACAAAATTAAATTTTTAATACAAATTCCTTACAGCTATCCTGAAAACAATGTATCTTATGGCAAATGCCATGTTTGTTCACAACAGGTTGTAGACGATGCTGCAATTGTCATTCTGTTGAACTAAATGCAGAGCAATACAACTGAAGTTCACTGCTGTTGATTACTAATCATTTAGTGTTATCGATATAGCTACGACTTTAGAAGGATCGTACCATTCAAACACCACAGAGTGAGTGAGACTGCTAATGTGTCTAACTCATGTAGCAAGAAAGCCATGCCGGTTACAGTCAGAGCCCGCTGTGACCTAGGGTCTACAGACACTGTGGTTTCTACTCTCTTTGCACATTCATATAAACAAAATCCAACTTTGACTTTTGTACTATTGCAGATCATGGAAACTTAAAGAGTTGAGATGGAACAACACACTGAACTACTCTGGTAGTGCATGAAGGTATTGCATATAATCCTCACATAGATTTGTTAACATATTTCAAACTATAGATCCAACCAATTTATAAAAATATGTACATCTGTGATATACAGAACGCAATTTGGCTATAACTTTTCAAAGTTGTCAGCATTAACAGTTCATAAAGTTGAAAAGGTTGCAGTACAAAAGTCTCCTTTTTATGGCCACTTACTAGGTAGATATTACTCCTTTTTATGGCCACTTACTACCTATAGCAGGTACTAGACATTTTGGAACAACTTTTGCCATAATAGAACAGGTTTAGAATTTCTTGAATAGAGATGAATGGCACAGTCAAGCTTGAATAGATGACAACATAAACTTATACACACTGTACTTATGATAATTTCCAGGTACTACGTAGTGGTTGTAATGTATCTGAGTCGAGAACTTATAACTGATTTGTATATACAGTATTTTAAACATTACAATTCTGGCCTTCTCAAAAATTTTTCAGTAAGTAGCGTGTAAAAAAGACTGCACTATTTTGATGAAGTGCACAGTGCAACACACTTGTCAATTTGCTGCAACTAATTCTGTAAATCTGTACAAGATAACTTGCATCTACTTTACTATCAATTTATGTGTGTTGAATATCAAAAAGAAGTTTTTTCTAACTTCAGTGAAACTTACATGTAATTTTTTATTTCAAAACTTGTTGCAGGAGAATATCTTGCTAAGCAACAACTTTTTCTATGAATAATTATGTAGGATGCCTAATTACAATACCCTAAAATACTGCACGTAAGCCTGTCCATGTACACTACTGTAATGGCTTGAGTTGGTTCTTTATTTTGTGTCACAAGCATAACAATGAATCTCTCAACATTCCTCACCAATATCATCTCTTATATCATCTCTACTTGTTCTGTGCTAATATTTTTTACTTGCTCCATGCTGTCTTTGTTTCACAACTACCTTGAAGTGCTATATTTCTGTGAACATCTCCTCTCGCAAATATACTTTGTCTTATAGTAGACATAGATCTACAAGGGAATCTTGTTGACAACTGACGAATGCTCAAAAATCTTATCACAAACAAGTACACTAACACTAAAGTAGCACCATGGGATAGATTTCTGTAACTATTTATTTTTATCTTCTATGCTGTTCAGGGAAAAAAACTTATGTCTGAGGTGTGATGGTCAACTTGACCACAAATTTTGTATATCACCAGCATAAAAAAATTGTCGGAGGCATGTAATACTTCTGTAATATACCATGTTTTCCTGAGTGGCTTTAAGACTATACATAAACAAATTTCTCCTACTTTCACCTTAGTAAATGAAGTAGTACTTTCTACTTTTTTTTTAATTCATGAACTATCTTTTTACTTCTTGAACTATCTTCTCTTCTTTTTTTGATCTGCCCACTTTCTTTAATACAATCTTCTTCTTTTTGTTTGTTCATAGGTGTGAAACATTTCAAACATTGAAAGTTGAAGATCAGTAAAGTTTATATTGGAAAACTTGTAGGAATCGTTTTTTTTACTGTAACCTTTACTTACTACAATGAAGATATTAACTAGTGCATGCATTTGACAGTTTTTTTTCCTGTATCTTAAATTAAATTCAAGACCATAAACATAAAATTTTGTCATTTTTCCCCTAGAGAATAATAAAAATTATTATATTGGCATTAAAAAGTGACTAACAAGTCACACACTTCACTGAATTGATCCCAAATTTGCTTCTTTCACATTGTAAAGTGACTACGATGCTGTTCACCTTACTGTTTCAATTCTAATTTGTTCCACACCAGATGACGCAGGTGGAAAGAGTGAAATGCTCTTCCCACAAATTAACCCGCACGTATTAAAATGACCGGAATTGAGAGTTAACCGTGGAAATACAAAACCTATTAACAAAATATGAAGTATTTTGAGACTTACGTTTGAATACGTAAAGGCCTATCACGCTGAAGACCACGACACATGCAACAGAAACTGCTGCAGTAGCTGTTACCAACTCTGTGAAGAGACAGAATTTGAATCATATTATCATAAATAGGTAACACCATGGTCCAATGTGGTATGAATAAATGAAGGAAATATTTGGTTGTGGAGGTTAGGCTGTAGATGTACGTAATATCTAAAATCATCGACTACAGAGCTCAATCGTAAAAAAAAATTTTATCATGTTTCAAAGCTTTATATCTATCAAGCTATGAGAAACTTCTTGAAACTTTTTCTCACAGTTTCAAACTTGAACTCTCACCATTCATTCATTTATTTCAACATTGTATTATCCAATATCTTGCCAGCATGCTTTATGTATTTCTTTGCAGATAAATGAATGTCAAGTTTCAACAGATCAGAGAAACAAACATCAAAACAAGAAAGTTCAAATTTTCCCATGGGTAGTAACCTCAAGAATTTCATAAATTTCAAGTATAATTTGATTGTACTTCTTAAATGTGAATCATTCTTGTTTTTTAATTCAACAAGTACAAGAAAAATACCACTGATATGATTCACAAACTTTATCTATTCTTTTTTCTCATTATGACTCAGTTTTTTGATTTCCAACCATTAATTTTTCAACTAATGTCATTTCAAATTACCTATGACACACCATCCATTTAAACAGCCTAGTGTCATAGTAAACGACCCAGATGATCCTCACACATATGCATGACTTCTCAGCACAAACATTTTAGGTAACAATATCTGAACGTGATTCCTCTCTGCTATAATCTTGTTGTTATTAAACTTGCAAAAAATTCACATAAACTTCTACGAACAGCAGAGGATGCAATGATTGTTTTTTTTCCTGAAAAAGTAATGAAGTTCTACTGAAATCAACTAACAAAATTATAGTTGCAGCACACAGCAGGCTCACTTCTTGCATTATGTGCTGTCCATAAATAATGATCAGTTCAGTTTAAAAAACAAGACAGCAACTGCTTTACCTATGTTAGCAGCACTCACTCACTATTTAAAACATATATCTTGTATCTAACATGCGAAAATTAAATTTTGTGCTGTTGCAGACAAATGCAAGCACAAACTGCAAGTGTTCAGTCATAACTGACAGGTGATAAAAAGCTTAACGAAAGTAATGTCTTATTCTTCATTTATGGGCTGGATACATATAATTATTGAACTTAATAATCCTACTAAAATGTAATCTCAAAATAACAACACATAAAAAAATACAATGAGTCCAACTATAACACTGCAATTCTGTTTTGTAAATATATTCTTTGAAACGACAATAACAGTGTCAAACATGTACCACTTTAGCTTAATTTTTGAGTGTGAAATAGCAGTCTTATTTATTATTAGAAATTCTTCATAACAGGCACAGAATAACAACAATAAAAAAAAGTTTACACTAAATTAACAGAAGTAATGTAGCAGAACTGAATTTGTCCAATTCAGGTACGGCTGCTAACTTGGAAATCATGAATAACACACAGGTTAAAACAAGGGTTGTGCGAATATGGATTTTTCCTTAACAAAAATAATATGAATACTTTTCTTTGATATTCGTGAATAATGAAACGAATACGAATAAGAATTTTATGCACTTTTAGTCTTCATGAATGTTTAACGAATATTGTAAAATAAAAAAATTTTAATTTACTGAAAAATAAACAGCAGTACATTGCATTAATATACATAGTTTTTTCTAAGTTTATATGTAGGTAAAAACAAACTGATTTACCTCACTCTTTAAATTGGTAAATTGGAATTTAGCTTAGTTAGCCTAAGTATTCCCGCATAGCCTAAGTTTTACCGCCTAAAGGTTTCTTTTTTTAAATTTCCTTAGCTCTAACTCATTTACATCTAGAATAATAAATCCCATTTAAAAGGTTTTGTTGAAGATAGGTAACCCACATATAACTTAAAAAATAATGGACATATATTTCAATTATGCATATAATTTTACGATACACACAAAAAAAAATAATTTTTAAGCTTCCAGAGATAATGAAACCTTAACCACACGCCACATATGCTCTTCCAAGTACGTGCAACCAATCCTACGTGCCGTTTGGGTTCTTCGCTGTACATTCAACCAATCATCTGTTCTGGCTTATATTTATCCAGAGCCGCTGTTATAACTAAATACCGTGGCCCCACAATTATAGCAGCCATCTTGTGAAACCTAAACAGAACGCCGCAGGCTGTTCACTTTACTGACCAGCACAATTATTATGTTACTTTCAAGCGCAAAATCTGTAGACGGTTATTCTCCGTTCACTCTTAGTTGAGTTCTGAAGTAAACAAATAACGTAATATCATTGCACTTTGCTAGATTCTAATTGGCTCAATTTGTGCAGCGCGCAGACGTACTATTTCCAACCAACAAAACTGTGTACAGTCGGTAACATAGGAAACAACGTCCTATATATTAAAACAATATTGTGTGAAAATTTTGTACGTGTTATCGACATACGGAAACAAAAATTACATGAAAACTTGATAAAAATATTGACATCATGTGCAATTACAGTACATTTCAAAATTTAATTGTAAATATCAAGCCATGACTAACGATCGTATTCAAATATTCTGGTACTCACGTAACGAAAATTTGGTACTACATGCAGAAAAAAAATTGTCAACAAAATGTGATTAAACTTACTTTAAAGTCCTCCTGAATAATTTTGTACTTTGTTTTGGAAAAATTACATTTTATAAATCACCAAACAATCTGTCGATAATTCACGACACATATTCGCTATTTTTTTATTGTAAAGAATGTTATGCAAGATATTTATTCTTGCCTTACAAACATCACCGCAGTTTGTTTAGAAAGAATTACATCCACGTTGAGAAAACCATGCAAGACATTTTCACTGTTCACGTCCAGTGTCACATAACCTAATCCGCATGCGATGTAAACATTAACTGACGCGAGGACGGAACGAAATAGATCAACGAATTTTGGTTTGGACGAACTGGAACGGAAAATGAATACGTGGAAAAACCATTCGCAGTAGCCACAACATTGACGCGTTAATGTCCAAAAATATTAAAAAAAAAAATTAATAAATAAAACATATCTGATTGTGATATTTCTGACTTATTTTTACCGTGGTAACTATTACTGAACTAAACTTTTGGTATTTTCAGAGTATCGTACATCTCTAAATACTGGCAAGTGTACCAAGAAACTCGTACGTTTAACAGTTCGTCAGTCATTAAATAACTCATGAATCAACTGTACGGACGTGTCGTCCCTTAACCATAACTACAGTAATAAACATATAACGTTGTAGATTGTGTTTGCAAATTTTAGGTATTTGTTAATAAAACCCTCTTATTAAGTGATGGAGTAGTAAATTTATATGTACACGACAGATAATAAAGATCTATTTCTTATGCAAGATCACAGTGCACTGCGGTCGGCAGCCAATGAAAATGTTTGTATATAATTTGCTTTGTTTATCCTAAAACTCAACTTAGAGTGAACGGAGAACAGTAAATGTTGCAACCTAAAACAAGTTTAGCGGCTTCAATTATTAATTAATTAACAAGGATTTGTCACAGTTAATCAAAGCAGCATTAAAATGTGTGGAAATGGTTAACATCCACTGGGGAAGACGTAATGAAAACGGAAGTGCCGTTATTCATTGTTTTGTGCCTGTGTTTACATTGGCAGCGTGATCTGATTGGCAGTTGAGTTGATGTTATTGAAAAGCAGTAGCAGTGTTAGGAAGCACTTATTTTCGCATATATATTGAATTTGGTGTGTATTAAAATAATCTCTCTGGATACAAACGGCAATAATTTTATTGTCGGGCAAGATGGCTTCTACAAATATTGGCATGCCAATAAAGTGAAGAGCTTTAAGTTTTGAAGAAAAACTGAAGATAATTTCTGAAATTTAAGCAAATCCTACTGTTTTCTTTTAAAAAATGTTTATTGGTTGAGAATTCCATCTACACTGATTTTGTTAAAACTTCTTCCCCTCTAAGAAATTTTCCATGTTAAGAATTTTTTTTCATACAGTTTCCTCTGAAAAACATTTAAAAAAGTGTTTTACTGTAGCTTTGGTTGCTTAAGATTGTGGGATCAGGAGTATCAAATACGGTAAGTTCGATAATTGATTAAATTTTGCGGTCAAATTTGTGATCGTATTAACGGTAATTTGCAAAAATGGGAGATTTGTGTTGAGTGGGATTTTAATAAGGACTCAAATAAACATTCAAAAGACATCGAATATTCGTTGTTAACGATAATTTTATTTTTCGATAAGCTTTCGAATGTCAAAATTGTTATTGAAATTGAAATGAATAATGCAATATTCGAATTCAAATTCGATATTTCGAATATTCGCACAACCCTAGTTAAAACAATTGTACTAGAACGTAATGAATAGATTTTTACAAGAATTTGTTTGCATTAAAAGGAGAAAAAATATTACAGCAAAAAAATTAGATGTAGGGAGTTTCACATGAGAAATCAAACCACAGAGAGACAACTTTGTAGCAACTGCGTAAGAGATCCTGTTTGGAAAGGACTACTACATGATGCTTAGCCATGATTGGGAGAATTTTACCATAAATCTGGATGGTCCGATTAGGAATTAAGCTCAGGTCCTCACGAATGAGAGCCCTGTGTTTTACCACTGTACCAACTTACTTTGCTGTGCAACCACACTTATTAAGAAGACGATGGCACATAACCACAAGACAAAAAGGTCTGCTGAACTCTGCAGGAATGTGTTAAGTCATTAGAGAAAGAAGGGAAAAGGAGGGGGGAAACCACAATGGTAGAAAATAATTTTTGTCAACTTCATAAAATATTTTGCCAATTCTGGTGAACTGTTCGTGACAGTGAATTTTGTACTTTTGAAAGTGATGCAAGAGATTATGCCAAAGCAAAGAATCATCCTGCAAAAAGTCTTGATCACACTAATGGCAAAAACTGTTCTATAGAACTATCATTATTTTTTCACATAACTTCCCTGCAGATTACAAGAAACACTTTGTGTTTAAGTACTATGCTCTCACAAACCGTCTCACTTGATACAACAATAAGAAATATGTTGTTTTCAATATTATTCACAGCATGGTACATAAATAAGTCCAAAATGGATTAGTCGCAAACAAGTTTCTCTAACCTGATATATTAAAATTCCAGACGAAAGGTAAAGTCCTCTTGAAATGAAATTCCCCACGTGTTCCTGCCTTCTGGCAGGGTCACAATGGGTATAAAAAAGGCCAGGGTGAAGGTTTCCCACATGTGAAAAATCCTGGACAGAAGCCGCTGGGGATAGAACCTGGATAGCCAAGGTGGGACATGAGGTTTAACCCCTCAACCACAGCGGCTCCAGGTTGTACTGAGTAAAAAATATTTCAGTGTGATGTATTGCTGGGACGCAAACTCTGATGCAGAAATGTAATGTGCAGCACAAGAGATTACGCTAAACGAAGTTGTCACTGTGACAAAATATTTTATCATTAAGTTGGCAAAAATTGTTAACTAGGATTGCTTTTATTTTTCCTTTCTACATAGACATATACTTCCAAACACGGAGAGATTTCAACAGAAGTTTTTAGTATCAATCAACATACCACATCCCTCAAGGCATTATTATACACGAAATATTGTTAACACTACCAGTGGCAGATCCAACAGAGAGATAACTAACAGCTTTACCTTGAACTCTATTTTACGTAGAATCATTGAGCATACAAACATGTGCACAAAATTGAAATTTTAAATTACAGCAGAACCTTGGTTAGCATAGTAAGGTAATTGGGAATAGGCCTATGTCAGGTAACTGAAAACTCTGATAACACAGTACGTCATGGGAAGCCATTTAAATGTTCCGTTGAGACAGCAAGGAATATTAATAACACTACTGCTATTTGTACACTGTTAGAGACAAATGGTTTGACTGAAACTCTTTATTCCGTTCGGCAATTATTTTTCCCCAGAGGATCCTCAGATAATGAAGAAACTTGGGTAAATGTGACTCGTAAAGACAAAAGATTCTACCCTATTTGGGTAAACAACACTCTTCTAGGCAGTATTATAGTAGGGCTCAAGTATTTTAGTTCCCTCCAAACAAATTTCTACAAATTAATGTCAACAGCCAAATATAGAATACCTAACACCTAGCAGTACACAAAGTAATGTTCTTAGAACTAAAGTACGTGGACTTGAGCAAAATACTTAATAACAATTACAAGGGTAGATGTAAGACAAGCAACACTAATACATTAACACAGACTTGTAATCTGCTGATAGATTATTTCCATGTGACTGTACTTGTCCTTCGTGAATCTATGTGTGCAGCAATATTATCTGTGTTGAAAACATGTATAGAGAGAGCGACAGGTGTTTCAGTTAATAAGTGCACTTGCATGCCTAGCTTTGTGTATTATTTTTGTAACACATATTTCAAACGTTTGTATGCATTTTATAGTGCTATTTCTGTTTCAATTTATCAACGCTAGGCGATCTTGGACAGTAAGTTTACATTTTGCAAAACTGAAACGTTGCAACATTTAATGTGTATGGCTAGTTTGTGTTCTACCCTAGGACTACCAGCAAATGAACACAACAAAGTGAGGTGTTAACTCTAATGCACATTTTAACATTATACATCTGCACAACTGGGAGTTTTTTGGTTTTAAACAAGAAACTACACTGCAATTTTATAAAGTATTATAGATTATGTGTATGTACTGTCCACGCGCCAGCTCTAAGTCACTGGCAGGTATGTGTTTTTTGCCTGTAATTATATAAATATCACGAGGCCCAATAGCATACGACACACATGATAGCCATAGTAACGTCTAAGTTAGGACGGTTTTAATACTGTGTTACTGTAGAGTACACGAAGTTTACGAAGAAAAATGCATACACGCCAGGGACTCAGAGCTGGCATGCGGACAGCATACATACAGTCAATCTGTAGTAATGGACCAGAAAAATAAAATAAAGTACTACCTATCATCATATAGATGTTCTACCTAAATCAGCAAGAGCTTTCTGACTTTTACAGTTTTTAAATAGTAGAAAGGGCACATGTTTTGTGTGTGTATACATGTATACGTCCAACCACTTGGCTCAGTGGTTGGCATTCCTGACTGGCGAACCAAGGGCCCCGGGTTATTTTCCCGGCTGGGGAGGTCAATATTTACAGTCGCCTCCCAGGGTTCAGGACTGGGTGTATTGTTGTCCCCTCACTCCCATATTGCAGAAGGCAATGGTAAACTACTGCAGTATCATTATCATTCTCTAAGAGTTCAGTCAAAAGACTACAATTAAAATAATTTTGTGGAGTCAAACTAGCTTAGTAGAAAATTGGAATAGAAAACTGTACAAAAAAAGTCACTTTCAGAGTAGCTGGAAGAGTTCAAATTCTTGAATTCTTGAATGTGATGCTCGAAGAATAAGCATACCAGTCCTGTATAATGTAACCTACAGAAAATTTGGTAACAGTAATGTTGTCATGACAATACTTCACACATTTAGGGATTAATTGTGAACATCCATATGTTACTTTCTCCAAACAGAGAAGGGGTTGTATATTTTATATAAAAGATTTTAAAAACTACACATTAATTCAATTCCCAAGGGAACATCAAAAGACTCACAATCTTATAATCACTCTCGGAAGAGCAAATATAATTGAGAAAACAAAACAGGAAAAAGAAATCTGTGATAACCTATCATTGGCTTACCCGACATCAGTTCAAAGAGAGGGTTAAGAGGGTGTGGTACATAATTCAACGCTAAAAGCATTAATCTATAATTGTAGGTTTCTTGAAGTCAATTTGCGAAAATTAAACAATAGCAATCCAAAATAATAGTTTTAGTCAACATTTTAAACAAAATAGTTTCCAGTGTAATGAACTTCTGAGCCACAATCTCTGACGGCGGAACCTCGCGCAAGAGATCACGTGTAACGAATTAGTAATTCTGGATAAATATTTATTCATAAAGTTGGCAAATACCATTATCTAGGATTTTCATTGAGTATTTTATCCATATTGGCTTCGAAAAAAGCGTAGGAATCAATTGATGTTTTCAGCGGTTATTTATCTACCACGCACTCTTAAACCCCTTTCTTAGTTCAACCTCACCATTACCCAGTTATACCTATGCAGTCCATTTGTGTGTTAGGACATAGGCTTGAGGTGTTTCAGTCCATTTGTGTGTTAGGACATAGGCTTGACGTGTTTTTGTACAGCTTGTAAAACAGTGTTGAAATTCCATATAATAAGAATTTGAATTAATTTTTAATGTATCAGATACTAATCTTAATAAACTCCAGCAATTTGTAAATCATATTACCTGACTGTCTAGTGCATTAGTGCAGCTTGTCTTCTTCCAAAACTACACAAGGAGTACCAATTTTTTAAATATTATGATAACATTCATTACATACTAAATAATGTCAGGAGCGAGCACGAATCTTACACACACGCTCAGTGCAGAAACATGATCAAAGCTTTTGCATGCATGAACTGTAGTGGGATATCAAGAAATACAATAGAACCCTGTTACAGTGGAACTGCCCGATTCCATATTTATACTATCAAAAAATTGTGTTATGGCTGTGGTATTTTTCTGGTCATCAATAAGACTAACACTGCTGGGCAGCCTATATCACTGTGAAATGTGTGAACAGCAAATAAGCAAGTTTTTTTCTCCATGTCTGAAATCCGAAATGTATAAATTTTCATGACAAACTAAAAAAAATTTGGCATATTTTCACTTGTTCCATAGTAAACCAGTCTTGGTTCGAGAAGTAAACTGTACATACATGAATGTACTAAATTGATTTTATACTGTGAAAGCAAGTTATGATATTATTGAAGGAGGCATGAAATTATTCAGACTGAGTAACGCTACACATTGTCAAACACTGTGTTGGGTGTGTTGCACATTGTTATTGTTGTTGTAAGTCACGTGATTGTGTTTTTGTTCTATATCTTAGTTCAGTGTTGGTTACACGTTTTTTTTTTACTGTATGGTGAATAATGGCGGAAAATATAGAGTAAACAACAGCTAGGACGAGTGACGTTTATTTGTAATTTTATTAACTCTGCCAGAAATTAACACACATCAGTGTTTAATTTACTTTTTTGCACATCCATAGTCAATTTCTATACAAAATTTTGAATGCACAGCAGTAGAGGCAAATTGTGTAGCAGTTTTCATGGCAAAACCTGAAGAAAGCTACTTTTATGTATACTCTTTTATCATAGGAAAATCACCAAATGGAATTCTTTACAATTCAAGGACTGTTTTTAGTGTCTAGGTAACTACATACAGTACTACTGTACAAAATGTGATTTTGTAACTAAACATATTCTCTAAACAACATAAATGATACCGGTAGCCTTGAAAACTGTACAAATAAGAATCACAGCATTAACGCTTTAATACAGTTGATGTAGCAGGGTGAAACACAACTGTTCCTTAAGTTTAATTTTCAGAAACTATGTAATAACTGTCACCTAGTTCACATACATTTCTCTTCTTTGAAGTGCACAGCCTTTGTTGTAACTGCGTACCACAACCACAACAGAATAAGTAGAAGGCAGGCACATATATTCGCAAAGAGTCGGCCTGTCACTATAATGAAGTCCACACAATTCCCTCCTTTGTCCTTCCTCACCAGCCCTCCCTCCGTAGATAAATATACAAGCTATAATATGTAAGCTAAAACTTTAATGAAAAAAAAGTTTTCTTGTGAACGTTGATGTGTTTGTGTCCTTTGAAACAGCAGCTTGTACCTACATAAATACTGCCCATGATTATCACGGTTCAGCATTTTCACTACACTACTTAGTTTAAAAACAACTTGCCTGACAAGTCAAAACTATGTCACTTTCAGTCCCTATTGTTTACTGCTCACCATCCGCAGCAGGTGGCCAGAGGTCAGTGCTGATAACATATTTTTTTGTTGTCCCTTGGATCGATGCTTGGCAGTGGTGTGGCCATGAGAAATATATTGGTTTATAAGGTAAGAATTACAGCTCAGTTGCCTTGTATATTTACAGATAGATGGAATGTGCAGGATTAATTAATGCAGTTTCATTCAACAATGAGAAAACTTATAACATCATGTGGCGAACATAGCTTTTAAAGTATCACAATTTGAGGTGCAAAATCTATTTGTGTCACATTATGTGAATTTAAATTAAGCACTGCTACAGATTTACTTAACCTTGTATATCATGCTACTCATTTACGCATGTGATTAAGGGAGCCGTCTACCACAATTTTCATCACTATTTTTTTTATTTTTCATTTGTGCCAGATATTTTTTTTCTTATTTTAGACACAAAATGTGACTAAATTTGGCTCTTATGAAATTTTTTTATATCTCATAGTTATCGCGTAATGGCTTGTTAAAGTCATATTTCGCATGTTTCCGTTAACGACTACACGAAAATCAACTGATATACGAAACTCAAAAAAATCACAGTGGATAAAGACATTACAGGCTACAATGACATGCTCATAAAATTAAATAATAAAAATTATTTGAATTAAAAAAAAATGATGAAACTGTGCGCGTGCACGCATGGGTGCGTGTGCGTGTGGAAAACGTTTGCTTAACATATGTTTGTGATTACCTTACTTGTGGTTTTTGCAGATTTCATGAAAAACATTACATTATTTTTGAGTAAATACAGTAATTTACGGAAAAATTTGATACACAAAGATATGTTCAACCACTGTTAATTATAGCGCACACACCCTACAATTGAACTGTACTTGGCACACTGGAATGTTAACTGTGGCAATAAACTTCTGCAATATGAAATTTCTACTGTCCAAAATGGTTTCGGTTACACCCATTTCAGAAACACGATGCTCCACTGTATAACATATGTAATTGAGCCCAAGTAGTATTCTTTCTGGTGTCATTGATGTAAGGGAAAGCTTTATCACAACATTTTACTACTAAAAATATTTTAGGACAAAGTTAAAAAGGCTTATTAGGCAGCTGAACTGTTATAACAGGATTCTATTTTAACTTGATAAATTTATGTAACATGTTAAATGTTTACATTATACTGAAGTGTTAACATTTAATATTTCCTTCCCCTCCCTTGACCCTAGTCTCCACTCCTGATACAACATGCTTTCCCCAACACATAAAAACAATAGCATAAGCATTAGCATTACAGATGACCTACTCATACTGCAGCGCAAGTTTTATACTTCTGCCAGAAGTGGTTCGTGAATGTGCATACAGCACCTTGCAGCAATGTGCATACTGAGTAGTGTGTAATATTCGCTTACCCCTGTTCTAGATTTTCGTAGTTATTCATCTCAGTTCTTCTGTATCTTTATCGTTAAAAAATTTATTGATACGTTTCACACACGTAACAAAACAACCATTATTCAGCAATTCTTGGGATCTGTCATGATAGTGAAAACTTTGCTGCTGTTGTTACCTCATTACAATTTAAAAAAAAATTAAAAACTTATTCCTGCACCATGTATGTAAAATTTTAATGTTACATTGATTTTCTCACATACATTACTTCTTCTTGGTCAATACATAACCATTTAGTCTTACAACTTCAAAATAAGTAAACAGTTATCTGGTGCATTCTAGCATTACAACTGGTACTGAACAGTTTAACACTGTACTCTCATATAACATTTTATGAGCCAAATTGGTTTACATTCATTTGTCATTAAAATGACTTCTTGTGCTCCGTCATGCCTTGAGTACTTTTCGATCACCTTTAAACCCAAGTGATAGCAACTTGACAACATACAAGAATTGAGTCATAAATCACAGAAAATATCTTAATACATATACTGTATCTGCTGGCTGTGATACTTGCATTAAAACTAGTATTTATGTACTTCTACCATATTATTATGTGGCTCAGGCTGGCAAGAACTTATTGACAAACAATAAAAAAACTACAGTTACATATTTTATTTCCACAAAAGCTTCAGTATAACATCACACAATCGTACTTGTACGCAGCAAAACATTTTTGAAAAAATAAAAGAAATTCTGAAAAATAATGTTACACTGTTCTTTGTTTGTAACAGTTAAATTTCTAGTGGCTGGATTTAAATATCTAGTGACAAAAGTATTAATAGTTTTGCAGTCTTAATTTAATAAATTCCAAAAACACACAAAAAATTTTACTGTATATCAAAAATAACATTAAATGCTAACATTCTAAAGTACTCTGAGAGCCACTGATGACATTTCTCTTGTTGTCAGAAGATCATATATTTAAATACTACATAAAATTACATTATCTTAAACACATTTTATTGAAAAAATTATTGTATGTAATATATGTGAGGAGGTCTACTATCTTTTGCCTGAACCAACAGAAATATTAAAATTACATATCATCAGTAAATTTTCAGAGTTTCATAACGTCTACATATTTTTATTTTTAAAAGGCATTCTAATACATACACTTGATTGACTGACTTAAAGGTCATTGTCATTCTGTAATTTATTTCATTATTATCTGGTTGTTTTCTCCTTTTAAAGAAAAGACTTGAGAAAAAATTATATTCTGCTTTAAAACAATGAATCGTACAAATAAGGTTGGTGCAATAATCGGGAAAGATTAAATTTGTAAAACGGTATACAAGAAATACTTTGCAACTACAAGGATAATTTTGCACCACTCATAACTTTTATTCATTTGATTATAGAAAACCAAATTGGTGACAGGATATTTCAAAATTTAAATTTAATGTACTAATATAAGGTTCGCATGTTGTTCACCATATTAAATCAAAATAAATATTTTTAGCAATGTGGTTACATCCCTCAGGTGCAAAATATCCCCATTTTATTAAATTACATTAATTTTTAATTTATGTGAAAATTAATGATTTCTAACTCACCTTTAGGAAATTCTGAAGCAGATGTAGCTGGCATTTTGGGGCTCATAGTGTTCATTTGGAAGGTTTTAGTGGTGGTGGTCGTCGTAGTGGTAGTAGTGGGTATTACATCACCAAGAACACAAGCCTCTCGTTTCACTTGCTGAGCAAGATATTCTTCTTTAAATCTAAAATCACAGCCCAAAAGCATTTTTACACACTGTACTGTAGATAGTCTACTCAATGTATACTATGTATGTAACTTACACAGGTTGCATACAAGGCTTTTTAAAAATATCTTAAGCTATCCTGATGGTGAATTAAAAAATAATTATTACAACAGAGAAGAAACATAATACAACATAATGAAAATAAAAGGTAGAAAGCTTTTTAATATCAGATAAACTTCCCACATGTAAAAACACTCGGATATGAATCAGCAAAGAATTAGCAGAAGTAATTGGTTAGCAAGCTAGTGAGATTAAATCCTTCAATAGCACCCACTAATTATTTACACTGTTAATTCAGTTAAATGCACTTCCAGGTGCATCTCTAACTGCAATTAACTTGTTTCTTAATTTTGTAGCTCTTATAAACAATTTAATGTTTGCCTGTAAATATTTCTGTGATTTGTATTTGTATAACTTTTGACCCACGAGTATCATCTGTGGTTGTAAAAATTAATGCAAGTGGCCAGAAGGTAAATTTAATTGAGAATGCCCAAGTGTATTAGAGTTGAATTTAGTTTAACCTTTTCTGCAGTCAATGCTGAAGTGTTTTCCTGAGCAAAAGGTTGACAAATTCCATTTCATTTCCTATGGGTAATGTACACTAACGAACTGCAATATGTTAGGTTTGTAGTAATTAAAATTTAACATTACCTGCTCCCTTTCTGTACTGTCAATATTACTTTATTTATTTATTGGGTGTTTAATGTACCCTCACACAGTTTCAACACCTTTAGAGAAATACAAGAAGGCATGGTAATGGGAACTGACCAGAGTCAGAGGAAGAGGTCTTGACACTGGGTATGCTCTCCAGCAAGAGAAAGTGACACACTTTTTGTCGCCGAGCGCTAGAATTAATTTGGTGGAAAATTTATCTTGTTTACAACTGACAATGTTACAATTTTTGCAATTATTTACATATAATAATGTCAATATGGTAAGCCGGTATTGTAGATACCTATATGTTTCGTATCCATAAATGCATTGGCATGTGTTTGGAAAAGATTACATATATTGTCTGGAAAAAAATATTATACACTATTGCTTTAGTAAACACATTCAAACAAAATCTATTCTTTCCTGCCCTACAAAATTTTAGAATCATTGCAATGTGTGTCCACAAGTAAAATGTTGAAAATTGAAAATGTTTTCCAATACAAAATTGCATATACATTATCTGGATTTTTTATTTTTTTTTTTCCTTCTATAATACAGGCAATTCCGATAACAACCACACATTGTACGCTAAGCCAAAGACAAAACAAGACAAATCTTCCACTAAAAGACTACTAGCGCTGCAACAAAAAAGAAGTCACATTTTATTCCTCAGTGTCAAGACCTTACCTTCATAGACAGTGGCTAGAGTGTGGAAACCATCCAAACATTCTCCTAGAGTTATTTAATACAACCACAAAGAATAGAATGCACAACTAAAGATTCAAACAAAAACAAGATCTTCCTGAATGTTAAGCAAGAGTTTTACTACCTTTCCATTTCATTTTGTGCTCCACCTTGCTCTAGAGCTAGTTTAGTTGGATACCACCACTTCACTCAGTTATAATTAAGACTAGTTGGTATAGGAATATTGACAACACAATCTACCCATTTATTGCAGGTTCCAAAGATGCAAAACAAATTAAGACAGTACAAGTTGATTTGATGCTCACCCTTTCATACAGGCTCCGCAGTCCTCTGGTGACCGGTGACAGCTCTGTGACTCTGAATTCCCGCGATTGTACAGGCTGCAGTCCAGGCACTGAATACAAATGCCTGAAGGCTTGTAGCAGAAGTGGTTGTATGAGCAGGCAAAGTCCCCAGAGCACTGCCGAAATACACACAGCTATGATATAACACCAATGAATATTTGTATGTATATATTCACACACATATTCGTACCCACCAAGTGCAACATTGAAGTCTGCAAACTGAGAAGTAATGCATCCCAGAGGTACTACAACCCATAGCACAAACACTAGACCATGTCAAAAGCACTGTAACTGCTGGACGGTGACGTCATTGTCTAATGTTTGCGCTATGGTTCGTAGCACTGTCCAGTTGTGTAACTTCTGAATTAGCAGACTTAGGTAATGCATACGGCGTGCTAGTGTCCATGAGTGTGTGTGCAAATGTTTCGTATTGCGTTAACAAACTTTTGACTAATTTGATTTTTAAACCTTTCAACAAATGGATAAAAAATAAACTGATGGAACTAAACAGCACTGGTGACTCTGCCAATCAAGTTGCAACCACAGATGTAATTACGTAAAACAATGCTGAAATTATTTATGAATGGATTATTTTTACAGATAGAGGCCTAACTTTTCCAAACATAAAGTGTTTAATATAAAATTTATAAAGAGTTATTGTGATAAAAAAATTTGAAAAAAATATTCCCTTCCATAATTTGTTACGAAGTAGAAGTGTTAAAATTAAGTTGTAGATATCACTGTATGTATTAAAAATTGACAATCTGTCATAGGGCAGCATTCTTCTCTAAATTTCACATAAAACCTTAATAATTTTTATGAGAGCATCATTTTTCATATTTATCTGCAGAGTAGTAATTTGTTTATTGTAACGTACTCTTCCTCATTCAAACCCTGTGTCTGCAAGCAAAGAGTTCTGAATATCTCAGTAATTTGCAACCTGGTATATTTACCTGACGCTGATTAAATAACATATAGATACCACAGGGTTATAGGGGTTTTGTCAAAGGTAGTACACACTTCTACGTGAAATCTGATACACCTCAGCAGGACATCGGTGGTGTAAAGGTAATACGTCTTGCACCCCCCCCCCCTCCTTTATCCACCTCTCAGGCCATACTAGTCTGGGTCCACATTTTTGTGTAAGGAAAATATATTAGACGTTACCACTGGCCGACTGGTTTTCTGGGGACACATCTGTTTCCCCCACTCTATCTCCACAGTCACCACAAGCCTCCATACCAATACGTACTCAATTCCTCGCTGTTCAGTCCAAACAAAAAATTTTCCCTACTATAAACAATCATTGACTTAAAATTAACACAAATATATGTACAGTCAAAGAAAGAATGTGTGACAACAGATCAGTGTGATGAAACAAATAAGGTATGGAGCAAATTTTTAACTGTATTATTGAAAGTATAATCGAGAGGCTGGATGCAATTACGAAACTACCTACTTATTGAAATTCAAATACCACACCCAACCGAAATCATCTCAACATACATAGATCTTTAGAGTAAAATAGCAAATTTTGCTAGAGATTTTGTTCTCCAATTTGGAAAACTTATCTAGCATTAACAACATTTCTTCATTCCTCAAATTTTTACTATTTCCGTCTGTTTCTCCAAATGCATAGTATTGTTACTTACAGTTACATTTAATCTAGGTTCAAGTCTGCCAAAATATTTGCAAGTGGTTCACTTACCTTAGCAACAACAGCAACAGGTAGGCCTACTAAAACTGTCAGGGACACCTGGAATAAAATATAATTGATGTATGAAAAGTTATGCACTACTAAAACCACATTGGTACAACTATATTTGCTATCTCTAGCCGTTTTGTCGCAAAAGTGAAAAATTACTTACAAGCAACGTTACTGTCATACAAAAATGGCCACGGTTACGAAAAAAGTATTTTTTTTTTTTCGTATGACAAAACCAGATGTGGTAGACAGAAAGATGAAAACTAGGGGCTTATAATCAATATGTTTGCTTTCAGTGTGAGACAACTGTGGTAAGAAACATTTTGTATGTTCCTACTTACCAGAATTGATTTCATCCATACGGCACAATTTCTCCACTGATTTTTAGGAGCCCTCATTATGGTTCTGTAAACAAGAACAGAGACAACAGTTTTAAAAAATCTACCTTAACAATGCTTAACACAAAGTATTGTGGGTCAAAAATTAAATACACTAATTTATCTAGTTTAAATACGTAATAAATGAAAAACATATTTCTGTTCGCTAGCAAAATTTGGATCACATAAATTAAAATTGTGAAGTTTAGGCATAAAAAGGAAGTACAGTAATATACATTCAGTGAACAGTTTAAGGTTTTCTGTTCCTCTACAAGGATGTTGCAACAGTTGATACACAGATTCAATAAAAATAACAAAATAACTTTTTAAGTCTCCTCAAAACAAATTTCAACTTGCAATAACTTACAGACATTTTCCAAAAGATCTGTCTGAACAACGTAGCAAAATGCAAAACTTTGTAAATATGAATCACTGTATGGCTAATAACACCAAACTTATCTGCATGTCATGAAGTACACATAATATTACTAGGTACTAACAGTTTTTTATGATCAGTTTACATCATAAAATTATAAATTACGTATAAAAAAATTTAACACAGTATGCTACCTGCAAAAAAACTATTTGGAATACTCTACATACATCACAGCACTGTTTTAAACATGTATATTTTATTTTCCATAGGCCTTGGAATGGAGAATAGAGCACATCTGGCATTTTCCAGAAGATAATTGAATCGATTATTTGGAAAGGGGGTTAAGTCACAAAAACTGGAAAATCGAGTATTGCATTGTAGTGTATGAAAACCCCTAAATACATCGTTTTAGTTGAAAAGGAAGCAAGTCGTAATGCTGTGCAGTTTAGTATTTAGAAGCGAAATTGTCAAACTATTTTGAAAAGGACTTAAGTCAGTGACTTAACCCCTT